>WNGS01081869.1:14357-40255 GCA_020271785.1 Procambarus virginalis
AGAATTTCAGACAAGCAAACACCAAATTATCGACGAGTACAATGACAACATTAGACTCGACATCACCTAGGCCCTACACAAGAAAAGACAAACCAGCAATCACCTGACATGTACACATAATTACATTCTATCCCACTTTAAGATCCCGAACCAACACGAAGCAAGAAATAAAACATGAAATGGTGCACCCAATGATTCACTTGTTCATCTCACAATCATGTCCTGTACCATGTTCCTTCACGTGTGCCCCAAAGAATTAGGTAATTTGATAAATGCTATGCTCAGGGTTTACCATCCGAGTGCCGGCGGGGAAGTGGTTCACAAATAGCTTCGGCGCTATCACTTCACCTTTTGTCCGGTCGTGATGGTCAAGCGGATTAAGGCGTCCTGTACATACCAGTTGCGTTTGCCTCCTGGCAGTATGGGTTCGAGTCCACTTCTGGGGTGTGAGTTTCAGTTGCATATAGTCATCCTGGGGACCATTCATGGTTTGTTCGCATTTGTGTTCCTCACGTGTGCCTGCCCCAAAGACTGAGGTGATTTGATAAAATACTATGCACCCAAGATACCATCCGAGTGCCAGCGGGGGGGTTGATACCCTGGTTGATGGGTTCCTGGGAGCTTCTTCTACTCCCCAAGGACCGGCCCGAGGCCAGGCCCGACTTATGAGAGTTGGTTCACTAGGCTGTTGCGTGGAGTGGCCCGCTGGCCCACATACCCACCACAGCCCGGGTTGGTCCGGCACTCCTTGGAGGAAAACCGACTATTTTTTTTCTTGAAGCCAACTTTTGTTTGGGCACTATTTCTTGTACTTGCTGCACGCGGTATGTCCCAGATAATGGGAAAAAAACATATACTGGTTAGCGGTGTAGGTGAATGGTGGCGTGTGTGGTGGGTAAATACTTACGAGATCTGAAACAAGCACACACAGCACAGCAACGTTACTTCAGACGCAGACAAGGTATTATCTTGAGGTTTTCTTGAAATGATTTCGGGGCTTTAGCGTCCCAGCGCGACCGGTCCTCGACCAGGCCTCTTTTTTTTTGTTACACACATCCCCAGGGAAGCAGCTCGTAGCAGCTGTCTAAACTCCAAGGTACCCTATTATTGCTAGGTAACAGGGGCATCAGGTGAAATGAAACTCTGCCCATTCGTTTCCGCCTCCACGGCGAACGAACTCGGAACCTCAGGACAACGAAATCCGAAGCGCTGTCCACTCAGCTGGTCAAGCCCCAAGTACTATAATATAGCTCTATAATTAACCCGGCAAAAAATAGGCCTAGGTTAAACACATTGCCAAGACTGCCACCTGGATGAACTCCCCCCTCCCCCCCCCAGCACCGGTCACTAACACCAGCCTCCTCCCCCCACCTTGGTGCACCACTGTTGGCTAACACCCACACTGGAATCTCGTTCTCACCGCCCCGACAGCTACACCCTAGCCCAACTCACCCCCCGGGAGATGGGCTGGGTGCAGACACATCCCAACCAGGGTACTCTACCACACCTGTCTCACCACACCTCTCACCACACCTCTCACCACACTGAGCAGTCTACACTCGCTATCACAACACTTACAGTCAACTTTGATCACTAAAAGTCAACATACGGTGACAGTTGCTTACTTGATTACCTCAAGGATGACGATATAGATGGCGTCACCAATGAAGCTTGACACCACACACAAATAACCGGGCAGCTTTTGCATGCAATCCGATCAAACACGTAGAGAGGGAATGAAACTATACCTTTCCGACAGATCGTTGTACTATATTAGAAACAGAAGAGTCCAAGTACAGAGCCTACCTGTGGGACTTACCGCCTGCCAAGAAGAAAAGCCTATATGTACCTTGACTGACCCAAGATCCACACTACACCAGGAGCAAACACTTTGTAAATCCTTTACTAACCAGGAAGAATACATCAGTCTTGCTTGAGAGTTACTAAGGAACCACTACCATGGTATTTAATGGGAGGTTATTGCCAGACCTACCATATTTCTGCACCTCATAGGCCAGATTGTAACACGAGACAAGCTTTGGGAGAGCGTGTGTAGAACACCAGCTCGTCCTCAACACCATGCTTCTTAAATATACAAATTATAGTATAAATATGTATAATTTTGGGGGGTAGAGGCAGGTGAATAGTAGTGAGCGTTATCCAGGGAGGCAGTTGCCAGGGTCCCAGCGTCCATTGTGCACCATCAAGTGATGTGACGCCAGGAGTCTGGGTGGCTGACGGTCCACCTGCGCCAGACCTTGAGATAAACACACCCAACGTGCATGACGAGACCACCATCACCGTACTCTCACCATAGATGCGACTACAGCTGTAAGTCTGGGGTGCCACAACCACACCGCGACTACACACCCCCAACCATACCTGCCTTAATGTTACAATTGACGCACCGAGGTATATTAGTTTTATACAGAGTATTACTTATTGGTGGGGAAAAACTGAATTGCACCGTGAAGCCAAGGCGACCATAATCAAGAATATGGTAGAAACTAAGTTCTACCTAGCGGGCTGGTTACATAGCACTGGTCAACTAGGTGTACGTTGCATCTGATGTTATGATGATCGATGTAATGCAGACAATCGCTGTGCCACGCGTATTCAGGGTTGGGGGAGGGGCGATAATCAGAAGCTAATCGCCCCGTAATCAGGGGTCCCAGAATAATCAGAAGCTACGCCCCGTAATCAGGGGTCCCAGCAATAATCAGAAGCTACACCCACGACTTAATTCAGGGGTTCCAGGAACAATCAGAAGCTACGCACCCGTTTCAAATACTTCGTGACTATCACACATCCGTTTGTTCACGGTCGTGGAAGGTGGAAAAAAGCGAGCGGATTAGCGTGGTCCTGTACATACCGTTGCTGTGCTCCTGGACAGGATGGTTCTAGAGTCACTTTGGGGGTGAGTTTTCGTTGCATATAGTCCTGGGACCATTCGCTTGTTGCATATATATATATATATATATATATTATATATATATATGATAGATAATCTATATATATAGATATATAGTATATATATATATATTAAATTATAGATATATATATTTATATATATTATATATATATATTATATATATATATATATATATATTATATCTATCATATATATATATATATATATATAGATATATATATATAGTCGTACCTAGTAGCCAGACGCTTTCTCGGCCTACTGATGCCTCCACACCCAGCTGATGCCTCCACACCATTGATACCTCCACACCCGTTGATACCTCCACACCCAGTTGATACCTCGCACACCAGTTGCTCGCTCCACACCAGTTTACTTGACTCCCACACCCAGTTATGCCTCCAACCCAGCTGGTGCCCCACACCAGTTAATGCCTCCACACCAGTTGATACCTCCAACCCAGTGATACCTCCACACCCAGTTGATGCCTCCACACCCAGTTGCTGGCTCCACACCCAGTTAATGCCTCCACACCCAGTTGATACCTCCAACCCAGTTATACCTCCACACCAGCTTGACTGCCTCCACACCCAGTTGCTGGCTCCACACCCAGTTGATGCTCCACACCCAGTTGCTGACTCCAACCCAGTTACTGGCTCCACCCAGTGATGCCTCCACACCCCAGCCGCGGAATCCACAATGGCCAGCTGTCATTAACAGTTAGGAAAGAGACTCCCATTAACCTAATCTCATCTGAAAATCTCACTCAAGCGATCATAGCGACGTCTGCTCAGAACATTACCCCACATCCCAAAAGCAGCCCGCCCAAATGCAGCAGCCCAATCTTGTATCTTCTGAATAAGGTCAATGATGCCTCGAAAAACAGTCAGCGTGGCATAATGTCCTTTTGTTTGGCATGTAGCCTCACCCTCCCTCCAAGAGGGGACAAATCACTTGCTTCCTCGGTCCTGAGGATAAATGATACCCAAGGGAGGAAATCCTAGTTCGCCTGCCTCACGAGCACAAACACACCCCGCAGAAATGGTAACAACAACATACCAGAAACGTAGAAAATCAGAGCACAAATCACCAAGAAAATTGAAGATGGAAATACCGCAAGTGCTATTAAAGTCCTCACCATGACGAGAAATTGCTCCTCGAAACTCAACCACAGCGCGGCCCTGCCAAGCAAGCACCCACCCAGAGCCCCTCAGGCGACAACACGTCCGCCATCAGCCGACACCACTTCAGACCCTTAACTGTTGGTGAATCTGAGGTCTACAAAGCACCCTTTCTTTTCCACCTGGGTCAGCAGGTGGCTTTAAGGGTTAAAACCTCAACACAACTCAAGTTTTTCTATTTCAGCGCCTCGTGTCCGATCCAGGGGGGGAATGCCGCTGCACCTCGGTTCCTGCCCAACGTCGGAGGAGTTCTACAGCCTCTAGGAAGCGAACTTTTTCTTGTGTCCTCTCAATGTTCATTTTTTGTATAAAATCAGATATGTAACTGTATAACCTTGCTAATAAAGTGTACCCATAAAAAAGGGGGGTGGTAGGAGAAGCGAACACTCATACGTATTCAGAGTAAATGGCAAGTTTTTCTCTGTATGCTCTGTGTTCCCTTCTTTGAGGCTGTGGGTCCCTATAATTGCACCAGAGGTGGTACCCCCCTATATATATATATGTGTAGTGTGTGTGTGTGTGTGTGTGTGTGTGTGTGTGTGTGTGTGTGTGTGTGTGTGTGGTGTGTGTGTGTGTGTGTGGTGTGTGTGTGTGTGTGTGTGTGTGTGTGTGTGAATGAAAACTCCACACCTCAGAAGTGACTCGAACCCGGACCGCCAGAAGCACATTGCAACTGGGCTCACGGTGCGTAAACCAGCGACCATCAGTGACCGCACATAAGGAGGTGATAGACGAAGCTATTTGATAGCCGATTGAGATGCTCAAAGTCTCAATCGGAACAAAGCGTAAAGTTCCGAGACATATAAATACCTGAAGTTAGCAACAATCGCCACTACCTAACCACTGAAAGACTTACTGGTTAAGGCTCTTAGACATATGGATATGGATACCTAGCTTGATATACATTACGTATTCATTTATCCAAGTGCTGTATTTTGTTAAGAGTATTTAATCGCTAGTTTGCATATTCAAGGTACCCGAGTTAAAACCTGTTTGGTTGGATTTCACCGTTCTGAGTGGGATGAAAACTAGCCATTCAGAGTGGTTTTCACCACTCCCTTCCCTTATTGGCTTAAACACGTCACGTGATGAAATGATCCAAGTGACATTTCACTTGCATCATTTAAGAAATTCGGTGTCTCATTGAACACAAACTTTCCTTATCTTTAAATACACGTTTCTGATTCTGCCATCATCAGCTGGCCATAACACAGCCCGTATTGCACTAACGGAAGTGAGGCCACAGCTTCATTGAACCACATCTTTTCTCATTATACAAATATTCATTATGGTACCCAAAAGCCTTCACATTCATCTAACTAATTTCATCCTCAACTAAATAACATATGTCCTAGAAGTTTCTTAAGGCAGAAAATACTTTTGTATATCTTGCATTATTCAAAATGTCAAGGAAACAATTGACCTCTTACCACAATTTCCAAGATTATAGACCAATGGAGACGGTTGATAAAAAGACCATTTTCGAACAAAAAAATATTAATTTAAGAAATACAGATTACTGATGGAAACTAGTGATCTAGATGAGTCCCCAAACTTTATTGGATAAAGGTCTCCATCATTTGCGTTGCAAAGAAGTGAATGAGATAAGGGATATTGCAGAGTTATATGCAATAAAGTCTCAAAAGAATCTACTGCTGGAAATATGAGGATTGATCGTTATTATATTGCCCTCGTTGCAGGTGCTCAGGAGGTAGCACTCTACACTGCAGCACATTTTAGTGAGTACATCTAGGTGAGTACACAAACCCACATTAAATACATACGTATATAAATAGAAAAATGTAAATATAAATGTGTACATTTTGTATGTTATATTATACTCGGTATGGGGCCTGACAGCTGAGTGGACAGGGCTTCGGATTCGTAGTCCTGAGGTTCCGGGTTCGATTCCCAGAGGAGGCGGAAACAAATGGGCAGAGTTTCTTTCACCCTGATGCCCCAGTTACCTAGCAGTAAATAGATACCTGGGAGTTAGACAGTTGCTACGGGCTGCTTCCTGGAGGTGTGGAAAAAAGGAGGCCTGGTCGAGGACCGGGCCGCGGGGACGCTAAGCCCCGAAATCAACCATATCAAGATATTAATGGGCTTGAATCCGATTCCGGAAACTCGCTGATATTTTGTTTGCATATTCTACATAACAAATGCACCAACTTTTGCTAATGGATCAACGTCGTAAAATGAATACCATAAAAATTAAACAAAAATAATTTTAATAAATTGCATTGAAGGTTGCTAATGTGGTACCAATTTTTAAGGAAGGAGATAGATCGCTTGCGTCTAACTATCAGCCAATTAGCCTAACGTCTATTGTGGGAAACTTGCTTGAATCGATAATTGCAAATTAAATTCGTCTTCATCTTGAAAAAACATAAATAAATAAATGATTCGCAACATGGTTTTACAAATGGCCGTTCATGTTTAACAAATTTGCTATCATTATAGTCCAGCATAGTTGAGGCAGTTGATAGTGGTAAGGATTGTGATGTTGTGTACCTTGACTTCAGCAAAGTTTTTGATACAGTGCCACATGAAAGACTGATTAAAAAGACAAAGGCTCATGGTATTGGGGTTGCTATGTTAATTAAGTTGGATTAGGGCATGGCTATTCCAAAGGAAACAGAGAGTTAGTATAAATGGGGTTAAGTCAGAGTGGGAACATGTTGTAAGTGGAGTGCCTCAAGGCTCTGTCCTGGGACCTCTGTTGTTTATAATATATATAAATGATTTAGATTCAGGTTTGAGTAGCAGCATATGCAAATTTGCCGATGATACAAAAATCGGTTGGGAAATTAACAAGGAAGAAGACTCATTATCACTTCAAGTTGATCTAAATAGGATTGAAATGATCAAAAGATTGGCAGATGGAGTTTAATAATGGTTAATGATTGGCAGATGGTCGTGAACCCAGCTATGTGTGATATAAAGGAGGATTTCGATTTGGATTCAAAATATAACTTATTTACAATATCCTAAGCAAATCACAGTAAAGTAGTATACCTTACAAATTGAATAGATCATACAAATAACCCGAAATGGATCTGAAAAACCTTATAGGTAGAAAGAGAGCTTGGTACAAAAGGATTAAGAATGGGGAAGACAGTTTAGAACAAGAATTCTCACAACTGGTTAGAAATGTTAAAAAAGAGATAAGACGAGCAAAAAGAAACTATGAAGTTCGTATAGCAGGCCAAGCAAATCCTAAAGGGTTTTTTCAGTTATATCGAACAAAGGTTAGGGAAAGGATAGGTCCATTAAAACCCGAGACAGGTCAGTTAACGGATAATGACGAAGAGATGAGTAGTATTTTTAATAAATATTTTATCTCTGTATTTATTGGGGTGCTATGTTAAGTAGGATTAGGGCATGGCAATTTCAATAGAAACAGAGAGTTAGTATAAATGGGATTAAGTCAGAGTGGGATAATGCTGTTAGTGGAGTGCCTCAAGGCTCTGTTCTGGGACTCTGCTTTTTATAATATATATAAATGATTTAGATTCAGGTTTGAGTAGCAACATTTGCAAATTTGCAGATGATAAAAAAATCGGTAGGGAAATTAACACGGAAGAAGACTCACTATCACTTCAAGTTGATCTAAATAGGGTTTTGAAATGGTCAAAGGATTGGCAGATGCAGTTTAATGCTGATAAATGTAAAGTTCTGAGGCTAGGTAATGATGATAGTTACAAGATACATGCTAGATGGTGTTGAGATTGCGAAGTCGGATTGCGAAAGAGATCTGGGAGTTATGATTAGTAAGAATTTAAAACAAAAGGATCAATACATGAATGTTCGTAATAAGGTAAATAGGACACTGGGATTTATTAATCGAAGCGTTAATACCAAGACACCTGGTGTGGTTCATCAGCTATATCTTGCTCTGGTTAGGCCCCATTTAGATTATGCAGTTCAGTTTTGGTCGCCGTACTATAGAATGGGTATAAATTCACTTGAACGTGTCCAGCGTAGGATGACTAAGTTAATTCCCAAATTAGAAATCTTTCACATGAAGAAAGATTAACAAAGCTTAAATTGCATTCACTGGAAAGGCGAAGAGTTAGGGGTGACATGATAGAGGTTTACAAGTGGATGAATGGACATAACAAAGGGGATATTAATAGGGTATTAAAAGTATCAACACAAGACAGAACGCGAAACAATGGATATAAATTGGATAAGTTTAGATTTAGGAAAGACGGGTAAATACTGGTTCGGTAACAGGGTTGTTGATTTGTGGAACCAATTACCGCGTAACGTGGTGGAGGTGGGGTCCCTCGATTGTTTCAAGCGCGGGTTGGACATGTATATGAGTGGGATTGGGTGGTTATAGATAGGAGCTGCCTCGTATGGGCCAATAGGCCTTCTGCAGTTACCTTTGTTCTTATGTTCTTATGTTCTTAAACTACATCTGCCAATCTTTTGACCATTTCAAAACCCTTTTTAGATCAACTGGAAGTGATAGTGAGTCTTCTTCTATGTTAATTTCCCTACCGATTTTTGTATCATCGGCAAATTTGCAGATGTTGCTACTCAAACCTGAATCTAAATCATTTATATATATTATAAACAACAGAGGTCCCAGGACAGAGCCTTGAGGCACTCCACTAACAACATTATCCCACTCTGACTTAACCCCATTTATACTAACTCTCTGTTTCCTGGGTTCTCTCTGGGTTCTTCAGTGGAAACCAGAGGTCATATTAAGCTCTAAATAATTTACCATACGTTCTTTTGGGCGCTTGTCGATGCACATTCCTATCTTCCTTGCCAGACGTAAGACGAATCTTGTTTCTCACAGAGCATTCAGACTCTTGAGCTTGTTGTGGATTAAGTATAACATTGTAGTAATTATTAACTATCCTTAAAACGAGTAAAGTAAACAATATTGTACATCGGCGAAGATTTGTAATGTGTATAAGCTGCATGATCAATTAGGCTCTTCCCGGCACCACAACAACTCGGGAACTCTGGATTGGACGCTGCCTGCCTTCTTCTCTGGCTGGCGGCGTGGTGTCCACAACTCTACTGTGTTGCTCTGTATCCCTCTCCTCTCCCTCCTCTTCCCTTTCCTTATCCTGTGTCTAGTTTACAAAGCTCAAAGTTTACAAAGGACCAAGGATTACAGTCTCCGTGGTGTAGTGGTAAGACACTCGCCTGGCGTTCCACGAGCGCTATGTCATGGGTTCGTATCCTGGCCGGGGAGGATTTACTGGGCGCAATTCCTAAACTGTAGCCTCTGTTTAACGCAACAGTAAAATGTGTACTTGGATGAAAAAACAATTCTTCGTGGCAGGGGATCGTATTCCAGGGACCTGCCCGAAACGCTACGCATACTAGTGGCTGTACAAGAATGTAACAACTCTTGTATATATCTCAAAAAAAAAACCTAAGTATAGTGCTGCATTCTCGTTTTCTGGCATAAGTGTGTAGTAATGGTATAGGGTATCGCTAGTGTTTATATTGCTAATTTGCTCTAAAGGGGGCTCAGTGGAACCACGTGTTTCTCCAGTGGTACCAAGCTACCTAGAGTCCTTGCTAGTGTCCCTTGCCTAGCAGACTTTACCCTAGCTTGTCCCAAGTGTAAGCCTTGTATCCTGCCTATGTGGACCAAGGTAGTTAACGTAAGATAGTGTGGTAAAGTAATTATTGTTATTGTTGTGAATGTATATGAGGGGTTGTTAAGAGGGTTTAATAAATAAGTTACTTTTTGAGGTGTATCCATTACTCCTGTTGTAGTGGTGTAGTTAATTGTATCCCAGATGACAGATCTGTTCTAAAACCTTAAAGTATAAACAGGAACCTATGTTCCTTGGGGCCCGGGCCTAATTGTGTCACTACCCTGTTACACCTTGATTCTAACTGCTGACCCTGCTCCATAATACTAGATCCCCCATAGCAGCACACAAGTTTTTTAACAAGTGGGGGCCTGTCCGGGATGAACTTTGTAATTGTAAAAAATTAGATTTTTGAGTGCCAAAACTAAAAATTCTTGTTTTCCGCAGAACGGTTGTGTGTTAGCTTAGGGCCCAGCTCATCTAGCAAAGGATATATCTTGCACTGACTGGGCACCCAGCTGGATCCCTTCACAATTGAGGTAAGTGTGGTCTTTGGTAGGGGCCGTGCAAATTTTTGTTTTTTTTTCCAATTTTTATTTTTTAATTTTTTCTTTTGATAGGAGCTAAATTTATTAGTGATGGCATCTAAAATGCAGGAACTGGCAAATGATCCTTCAGTGGTAGAGATTAATAAGCTCACCAAATCAAATTTAGTGTTGTTAGGCAAGGAATTTGGTCTCGAGTTAAACGACACTGATAAAAAGTGGACCTTGGTGAATTAAATTTTACAGCATTGTATAGACCAAGAACTATTGCCAAGTGATACAATTTTATGCGAGCCCAGTCCAGTGGAAAGTGTAGCTAGTAGAAATATAGTTAGAATTAAAACTAGCCCAGTTAAGACTGGCAGAGCAAGAGGCTAGAGTAGTAGAACAAAATGCTAAAGTTGAAGAGCAAAGGCTCAAAAATGAGGCGGCACGAATGGTACCACCACGTACTGGGGACTCAAACCCCAGGCATTCTGATAAAAAAGCATAACTTACCTGAATTTTCAGAGTCAGACCCTGAAAGATTTTTCAAACAGTTTCAGAGACTAGCCATGTCCATGAACTGGCCAAGGGAAGAGTGGGTGAAAATCTTACAGGGACGGCTTAGGGGTAAAGTCCAAGATATTTTTATAAACATGCCTGACGACGAGTGTTTTGAATATGATAAAGTCAGGGAACGAATTTTGAGGGCGTATGAAATTATGCCTGCAGCTCACCGCCAAGCTTATCGCAACCTTAGGCCTACTCACAACTAACCTCTCACTGAATTTGCTAATGATCAAATTAGATTGTTTGATAAATGGATTCGCTCAGCTAAAGCCGAAACATACGAGGCACTTAAAAATTTAATTTTAGTGGGAAATTTTATAGATAATATGCCAGAGAATGTAGCACATTACATTAGAGGAAGGATAGAGGTAGAGTCTAATATAGTGGATTTGGCCAAGATGGCAAAAACTACCAGTTGGCGGGCAAAAGGCCCAATAAAAATAATTATACCCCTCAGAGTAACAAAACTTATACCCACAGCCAGTTCAAACCAGCTCATTCTAACCCTATAACTAATGCACCTTCTGTTTCAGACATAACTAACCCTGTTAAATTGTCTAGCCCCACGGCACCTAAGGGTGAACCTAAGGGCAATCCTGTTAGTAATGTTTCTTCTCCCCGATGTATCTGTGGTCACTGTAATCGTCCAAATCACATTACTAGCCGTTGTTGGCAACTGTACCCGGAAAAAAGACCCAATGCTCTTGTTGTGACACAGGGCTTGAGGCCTTCTGAAGGGTTAGGGAGTAAGACCTCCAACCCACAGTGATTGAACCTGCTTACCCCATTCTTATCGAAAGGGAGACTACTTTTGTCTAAGGCTTCTTCCTGGAAGGACGTGGTGATCTTCCAAGACACCGGTGCCATCCAGACTTTAATTTTAGAGAGTCCATTGCAAGGTGCCAACACTCTCGACACTGAAGAGGTAGTACTGGTCGACGGTGTCACTAGTGATACTCGAGCAGTACCCCTCCGTAAGGTTACCCCTGGAATCTGATTTCCACAAGGGTGTTTTTACAGTCGGAGTCATTTCTTACCTGCCTTTCCCTAATGTTGATGTGATATTGGGTAATTATTTAGCAGGGGATAAGGTAGGGGACTCCAGACTGCCTATTATGATGCCTAACCCTAAGGTTTCCCTGGATCTACCCGCCGCAGAGGATAATGTTGTGTACCCTGCGTGCGCGGTAAACAAGTCATTGGGACTTAAATGTAAGGGCAGCCCTGTGCTTGCCAAGGTGGTAAATCCCGAGGACACAAGGAACTTTCCGAGTGGTGGAATGCAAGTGGACCTTGCGGACACATTCATGGCCCGACTCGATGACGTGGCCAAGGACACTGCGGAGAGCCGACTATCGCCTCCTATTGAGAGTAGTGAGGAGATGGAGGAGAACACTGTTGAGCCTCGGCCAATGGCATCTGACCAAGGCCTGGACGCCTCTTTGAGTGAGTTACAGAAAGCTGACCCCAGTCTTGCAGAATGCCACGAAGTAGCCATCTCTAAGGAGGAAATTGTAGACGCAGCAACTGGGTACTACTACAATGATCAGATTTTGATGAGAAAATGGAGACCACAGAGCCCTTGTCAAATGAGTAGGAGGTAGTCCACCAGGTTATGTTGCCAACCTGCTATAGAGAGAGAGTTTTGTCAGCTGCCCATGATGATCCTGTGGGGACACCAAGGTGTTAATATTACTTATCACAAAATCTTCAAGTATTTTTTTGGCCAAGCTGAAAAGCGATGTGGCAAAATTTTGTAATGCATGTATTGCTTGTCAACTTGTTGGGAAAGCAAACCAGACACCACCTAAAGCTCCTCTAAGGCCTATTGTCGTGCCGGAGGAACCATTTTCTCATGTGGTAATGGACTGTGTTGGTCCATTACCTAGAACTAAGTCTTCCTAATATTTACCTAATCACGATGATGTGTATTGGATTGGATTAAAAATGGGGAGGTCAATTTAGAACAGGAATTCGCTCAACTGGTTCTGTGGTCTTCATTTTCTCACCAAAATCTGATCATTGTAGTAGTACCCAGTTGCTGCGTCTACAATTTCCTCCTTAGAGATGGCTACTTCGTGGCATTCTGCAAGACTGGGGTCAGCTTTCTGTAACTCACTCAAAGAGGCGTCCAGGCCTTGGTCAGATGCCATTGGCCGAGGCTCAACAGTGTTCTCCTCCATCTCCTCACTACTCTCAATAGAAGGCGATGGTCGGCTCTCTGCAGTGTCCTTGGCCACGTCATCGAGTCGGGCCATGAATGTGTCCGCAAGGTCCACTTGCATTTCACCACTCGGAAAGTTCCTTGTGTCCTCGGGATTTACCACCTTGGCAAGCACAGGGCTGCCCTTACATTTAAGTCCCAATGACTTGTTTACCGCGCACGCAGGGTACACAACATTATCCTCTGCGGCGGGTAGATCCAGGGAAACCTTAGGGTTAGGCAACATAATAGGCAGTCTGGAGTCCCCTACCTTATCCCCTGCTAAATAATTACCCAATATCACATCAACATTAGGGAAAGGCAGGTAAGAAGTGACTCCGACTGTAAAAACACCCTTGTGGAAATCAGATCCCAGGGGTAACCTTACGGAGGGGTACTGCTCGAGTATCACTAGTGACACCCTCGACCAGTACTACCTCTTCAGTGTCGAGAGTGTTGGCACCTTGCAATTGACTCTCTAAAATTAAAGTCTGGATGGCACCGGTGTCTTGGAAGATCACCACGTCCTTCCAGGAAGAAGCCTTAGACAAAAGTAGTCTCCCTTTCGATAAGAATGGGGTAAGCAGGTCCATTCACTGTGGGTTGGAGGTCTTACTCCCTAACCCTTCAGAAGGCCTCAAGCCCTGTGTCACAACAAGAGCATTGGGTCTTTTTTCCGGGTACAGTTGCCAACAACGGCTAGTAATGTGATTTGGACGATTACAGTGACCACAGATACATCGGGGAGAAGAGACATTACTAACAGGATTGCCCTTAGGTTCACCCTTAGGTGCCGTGGGGCTAGACAATTTAACAGGGTTAGTTATGTCTGAAACAGAAGGTGCTGTAACGTACGTTTATGTTACGTTGTTGGGTTGATTAGATACGCAGTGTTTAGTGAGTTTCATATTTATTTAGTAGTCCTTAATACAGCAGTGTCGTAGACGTTGAGACGAAGCCTGGAGCAGAGCAGAGAGTTGAGTGAGGCCGGAGTCGTGGAGATCTATGTGGGAGAGCGTGGCGGCTCGATTGAGAATTGTGAGTGTCTGAACTCAGGGAGCGAGAGCGTGGCGGCTCGATGCGGTCGTAGTCTGCTGTCTGCTCTGTGTCGAAGCTGTAGCGTCTTGGGTCGACTAGAGCTGCCCAAGCCGAGTACTACATCCTTGACTGGAGACTGTGTACTGCCTTGCTATTCTCCCATCGCTGGGTTATATGGTGATTACACCTCAACTCCCTCCAACAAGGTGAGGAGAGTATTGGGGAAAGGATTGTAGCTTCTGTAATTAGTTATGCTATGAAGATAATGAGATAATGGAGCGAGTATAAGATTAACTCGCTACAGGACTCCCCCTGCCAGGGAATGGAAGAAAACAATATAAAAAAATACGTGGTCGTTGTGGAACATGTAGTCCGGTACCAAAAGATGCAGGCAGTGTGTGGACAAGCTCGGTGTTGCAGGAGAGAAGAATGTGCATGATTGTTGCGTCCTTGGGTCGCTGGTGGAGCATTTAGATCCGGGGCGGATGGGCTCGGGCACCAGGACAATAGGAGGTAATGTAGGCACGTAGTTAGGACAACGAGGGAATCACTGCTAGAGCTGAATTGTCCTGGAGGCGACGAAGAGTCGGAAACGCAAGCTGTAGGTCGAAGATGCTTGAGTCGGCAGAGTATCAGAATGCAGTGTACGTGTAGATGAATCTGACGAAAGAGCAGCTGTCGTGGGCGTCCCTGTAGAACAAGCAGTGCCCTGGCAGCGACGGAGAGTCGGCAGGACAGGCTGTAGATCCCACATGATGTAGTTGCTGATGGAACTGTCAGATGAGTAAGTAACGCTCGCTGTGCAGGAAGCTGTAGTTGATGAAAATGCAGAGACGATCGTGGTGAAAATCATAGCTGTGGCGAGGGTGTTGGCAGCGTTCCGTGACAGGTGGCAGCGGTCCACAGCAAGCAACAGCAGGAGTGAAGGTCCAGTGAGAATCCATGTTGTAGTCCATCGTGGCTGGGTATCGTCGAAAATCTCCGGGGTATACCTACTTGAGGTGCTTCCGGGGCTTATCGTCCCGCGGCCCGGTCATCGACCAGGCTCCTGGTTGCTGGACTGATCAACCAGGCTGTTGGACGCGGCTGCTCGCAGCCTGACGTATGAGTCACAGCCTGGTTGATCAGGTATCCTTTGGAGGTGCTTATCCAGTTCTCTCTTGAACACTGTGAGGGGTTTGCCAGTTATGTCCCTTATGTGTAGTGGAAGCGTGTTGAACAGTCTCGGGCCTCTGATGTTGATAGAGTTCTCTCTCAGAGTACCAGTTGCACCTCTGCTTTTCAACGGGGGTATTCTGCACATCCTGCCATGTCTTCTGGTCTCATGTGATGTTATTTCTGTGTGCAGGTTTGGGACCAGCCCCTCTAATATTTTCCACGTGTAAATTATTATGTATCTCTCCCGCCTGCGCTCAAGGGAATACAGATTTAGGCTCTTTAGTCGGTCCCAATAGTTTAGATGTTTTACCGAGTGGATTCTAGCAGTAAAGGATCTCTGCACGCTCTCCAGGTCAGCAATTTCACCCGCAGTGAAAGGGGCTGTCATTGTGCAGCAGTACTCCACTCTAGAGAGCACAAGCGTTTTGAAAAGTGTCATCATCGGTATAGCATCTCTAGTGTGAAAAGTTTGTTATCCAACCTGTCATTTTTCTTGCAGTTGTGACGGCTACTTTATTGTGTTCTTTAAAGGTAAGGTCTTCCGACATGAGTACACCCAGATCCTTTACATTGCCTTTTCGTTCTATGTTATGATTTGCCTGAGTTTGTACGTGGTTTCAGTTTTATATTTCATTTTTCCATAGCGCATGAGCTGGAACTTGTCTTCGTTAAACACCATATTATTTTCTGTAGCCCATAGAAAGACCTGATCTACATCTGACTGGAGGTTCGCCGTGTCCTCTATGTTGCCTACTCTCATGAAGATCCTAGTGTCATCTGCAAAGGATGATACAGTGCTATAGGTTGTGTTCTTGTCTATGTCCGATATAAGGATGAGAAAAAGTACTGGAGCAAGCACAGTACCCTGGGGGACTGAGCTCTTAACGGTTGACGGGTTGGATTTTATTTTGTTGACTATTACACATTGGGTTCTGTTGGTCAGGAAATTGTAGATCCATCTGCCTACTTTTCCGGTAATTCCTTTGAGCGCATTTTATGGGCAATAANAATGGTAGGGAAGGTTGGGAATGGAATGGCAAGGGTAAATGGTAGGAAATATAGTGAATGGTAGGGAAGGTGGTGAATAATAGGTAAGGTTGTGAATTCTAGGGAAGGTGGTGAATATTAGGGAAGGTGGTGAATGTTAGAAAAGGGGGGTGAATAGTAGGGAAGGTGGTGAATGTTAGTGAAGGGGTGAATAGTAGGGAAGGTGGTTAAATGTAGTGAATGTGGTCCACCTCCAGGCTTGTGGGTCTTGACATTCTCATATGCATAACCGGGTTTGTATTTCCCGATAACCTTTGGCAGGTGGTGTCCATATTTCTTGACGTTCACAGTTTCAATCAGTCTATTTACCATCGTTTTCAATTCAAATACGCATATGGGAATGTCAAGACCCACAAGCCTGGAAACACTCGTCGGCCAATTATTAGCCAGATACCCACTCCCACATACTAACTGGCTAAGTTACTCAACTGCCTGCTGACTCCTTATGTGCCTTGTGCTTTTAGCCTGAAGTCTCCAAAGGAATTCGTTTACTTACTTCGGGGAGCACGGGTCACAGGGATAAGAGCCTCTCTGGATGTGGAGTCGCTGTTTACCAACGTACCTGTGGACGAAACAATCAGGATGATGATGATCAGATTGTATCGTGATCCGGCTTGTACTCCTCTTGACATACCAGAGAACATACTGAGGAAGTTACTCGAAGCCTGCACTAAGCGGCACCCTTCTTGAGTCCCGATGGGCACATGTATAAACAAGTAAATGGGGTCGCCATGGGTTCTCCCCTACGTGTCCTGTTTGCGAAAGTAAACATGGGTACCATAGAGCAGACAGTCTTAGTTGACATGGACTTAAAACTCGCCAAATACTGCCGGCACATTGACGTCAAATTTATGCAGGCACCTGATCTCAGACGCTTGCAGCAGTTGAAGAAAGCATTTGGGCAAAATTTCACTTACAAGATGAAGCTGCCCTTTCTAGATGTAACAGTCACAGAAAGAAATGGTGGCTTCCACACCGCAGTCTACACTAAGGAAACAAACATAGAAATGTGACTCAATGCCAATAGTGACTGCACAGACAGGTTCAAGCAAAGTGTTGTCAACGCTTACGTCGACCAAGCTCTCATTCATAGCACTGGTTTGAAGCAGGTCGTCGAAGAACTCTGTAGAGTAAGGCAGGTCCTACTCAACAATGGCTTCTCTAATGGTTATCTTGAAGGCGTCATTAAAAGAAAGGTGAAACGCCATGCAACCTCTGAAGAATCAGCTAACACAACACTTGAGCTTCCTATTAGACTGTTTTACAGGAATTTCTTTTCGACGGCTCTTAAAATGGAGGAACTTTTTCTGAAAGATATTATTAATAGGAACGTTATCCCCACAGACTCAAATCAGAAGATACAATTAACAATTTACTATAAAAACAAGAAGACGGCCAACCTATTCATGAAGAACTCTTGTTACGGCGCTCTCACCTTTTTTCTCCCATGAACCAGCTTTTAAGAGTCATATCAGCTTTCTCTACTGATTCTCTGAGATGCAGGGAATCTTTTGGTATATGTGGCAACCAGATCGGTCGTCTGGTAAGGGAGAAATTTAAATTTATAAGTTTATGGGTAAGGAGAAAGTGGCGCCCTGATACAAATAAAATGGTACCTTCTACCTGCAGATCCGAAATTTTGTGGAAGGCGCCAGCCGAATGGGAATTGGCTGATTTATGTCACGGGCGACCAATCAGAGCCCGCCATGACGTCACCGAGTGTCCCTGGTGACGCCAGCTGTGTTAGCGTCAGAGTTGATCTGACTGTGGAGGTGGGAGGATGCGCCTCGATTAGCTCTCGAGGATTTGAGGCTCTACAAGCCTTACTCAGTGGATTAAAGCTAGCCATCGCAGCCCACCATTGTTATTGGAGACCCTGTGCTTCCGGGAAGCAAGAAGAAACCAAGTTTATTGAGCAGAGAAGTGCCAAAACTTGAAGAATCGGTCGGCGACGACGCAGGAGGGGCGCCGCCTGACGCTTGAGGGTCTGGAAGGTGTGGCGGGTAGGCCTAGCTGTGACCGGGTCATGTTCACTCAGGATTTTGGAGCGACGACACCGTTCCTAGGGCAAGAAGCAACGCCTTGTGGAAGGGACGAGTGTGTGCATACAGTGAGTAGCTCAGTGCCGACTGGTGAACCAGGATTGGGATATCTGAAACTCTGGAGTGGTGAAGCCTTCGCGACGATGCGAAGGCTTCACGACACCTAAGGACTTGTGGAACGTTCCTGGATCGTCAAGGACCGACTCAGGGAGCGTGGGAATCTCACACCATCGAGGGACAGGCGTCGTGAGCCAGGAATGTAAAGGTAGATCAATTTCCCTCCCATTACCCCTTGTTTGAGTAGGCTAGATAGGCCACGATATTTACCTATGTATGTTAAAGTATAACATTGATACATTTGTAGTATGATAGGGCAGCTTGTGTCCAGGACTGTTGAAAAGGACAGTGTGTGTGGACGACGGGGCAGTTGAAGAGGAGGTGGCCGACGTTAACGAAGCGGCCCCTCTGTGAGAGAGTGTGTGGCCCCTTTTAAATCTGCCCAGTTGAAGGAGTTGAAAGAAGAGTTGCTAACGATCTCCAGATTGTTTTTTCTCATTTTCCATTCCTGTATTGATTTTAAGTGTTTATGTGATCATGTAGCTTATGTCAGTAAATTCACATATTTTATCATTGTGTTTAAGTGTGTCTCCATAATAATCTCTATGAGCATACACGAGGGTTATCATAGTACCACCTAGTGAACATCACGTACGTTTTCTACAGAAGTTCTTATTGACTGGAGAGTAGTAAAGCAGCACAGACTTATATAAAAGTGTACCCTTAGCCATCCGACCAGTATCAGAGCCGGAATGGTGGCAACAAGCAAGGTAGTGGCTGGAGAGAGGTAAAGCCACACAGACTTTTATGGAAGTGTACCTTGGGCTGACAGACCACTGTCAAATCTGTTGGAGTAGCAACACTTTGGCAACAAGCAGTATATAATACACCCACTGAACTGCACTGCTGGGGTGCAGAGATCTCAACCCAGCTGGCGACCTTGTTAAAAGAAGATAGAGAAAGCAGGCGGGAAAGGAATTCCTGCAACTTTTTGTCTGGCAGGCAAGACTCAGGGGAAGTATTGTTAAAAGGTAAGCCTGGGTCTTCCTTCACTTCTCCACGGGTCTAGGCTGGAATTGCTAATAGCAGTTTCCCCGTGGTTGACTGAAGGGCTCCCAGGGTGAATCAGTGGCACTCCCAGTGGTGGGGGCAAAGACCTGCGGTGGTGGGTATTACTGGTCCTCTCCTGTGGGACCAGGAGACTCCGGTGAGTCCCGAGACACGGAGGGGCTGAATATTCTTCCTTCTGAGCCCCAGCCCCCCCCCCCCCCGTGACACTCTCCAGACACCAAACAGAATGCCTAGAAAGAAATCAACGTCGTCTATGCCTTCACATGCCCACTTAGGGACTGTCAGCTCCAAAGATTTCGGTATATAGGCAAGACAACAACGTCTCTTTCTAGGCAATTAACAATGCACCAGCAACAGGGCTCCATCAAGAAACATGTGATCTCCTCTCTCAATCAGACCATCACCAGAGAAATTTCAACAAGCAACACAAATTATCGACAGATACAATGACAACATTAGACTCGACATCACCTAGGCCCTACACAATAAAAAGACAAAACCAGCAATCAACTGACAATTTACACATAATTACATTCTACCCACTTTAAGATCCCGAACCAACACAGAAGCAAGAAATAAAACATGAAATGGTGCACCCAATGATTCACTTGTTCATCTCAATCATGTCCTGTATCATGTTCCTCACGTGTGCCCCAAAGAATTAGGTAATTTGATAAAATGCTATGCTCAGGGTTACCATCCGAGTGCCGGCGGGGAAGTGGTTCAAATAGCTTCGGCTATCACTTCCTTTTGTTCGGTCGTGATGGTCAAGCGGATTAAGGCGTCCTGTACATACCAGTTGCGTTGCTCCTGGCAGTATGGGTTCGAGTCACTTCTGGGGTGTGAGTTTTCAGTTGCATATAGTCCTGGGGACCATTCAGGTTTGTTCGCATTTGTGTTCCTCACGTGTGCCCCAAAGAATGAGGTGATTTGATAAAATACTATGCCCAAGATTACCATCCGAGTGCCAGCGGGGGGGTTGATACCTGGTTGATGGGGTTCTGGGAGTTCTTCTACTCCCCAAGCCCGGCCCGAGGCCAGGCTTGACTTTTGAGAGTTTGGTCCACCAGGCTGTTGCTTGGAGTGGCCCGCTGGCCCACATACCCACCACAGCCCGGTTGGTCCGGCACTCCTTGGAGGAAACCGACTATTTTTTTCTTGAAGCCAACTTTTGTTTGGGCACTATTTCTTGTACTTGCTGCACGCGGTATGTCCCAGATAATGGGAAAAAAACATACTGGTTAGCGGTATAGGTGAATGGTGGCGTGTGTGGTGGTTAATATAATTAACGAGATCTGAACAAGCACACACAGCACAGCAACG
Source organism: Procambarus virginalis (assembly GCA_020271785.1). Lineage (NCBI taxonomy): Eukaryota > Metazoa > Arthropoda > Malacostraca > Decapoda > Cambaridae > Procambarus > Procambarus virginalis. Next base: position 35,077 of record WNGS01081869.1, read on the forward strand.
TTACTTCAGACGCAGACAAGGTATTATCTTGAGGTTTTCTTGAGATGATTTCGGGGCTTTAGCGTCCCCGCGGCCCGGTCCTCGACCAGGCCTCTTTTTTTTTGTTACACATCCCCAGGAAGCAGCTCGTAGCAGCTGTCTAACTCCCAGATACCTATTTATTGCTAGGTAACAGGGGCATCAAGGTGAAAGAAACTCTGCCCATTCGTTTCCGCCTCCACCGGGGAACGAACTCGGAACCTCAGGACAACAAATCCGAAGCGCTGTCCACTCAGCTGTCAAGCCCCAAGTACTATAATATAGCTCTATAATTAACCCGGCAAAAATAGCCTAGTTAACACATTGCCAAGACTGCCACCTGGATGACATCCCCCCCTCCCCCCAGCACCGGTCACTAACACCAGCCTCCTCCCCCCACCTTGGTGCACCCATGTTGGTAACCCACACTGGATCTCGTCCACCGCCCCCGACAAGCTACACCCAGCCCACTCACCCCCCGGAGAGTGGGCTGGGTGCAGACACATCCCAACCAGGGTACTCTCACCACACCTCTCACCACACCTCTCATCACACCTCTCACCACACTGAGCAGTCTACACTCGCTATCACAACACTTACAGTCAACTTTGATCACTAAAAGTCAACATACGGTGACAGTTGCTTACTTGATTACCTCAAGGATGACGATATAGATGGCGTCACCAATGACAGCTTGACACCCAACACCACAATACCGCAGCTTTTGCATCATCAGTAAACATAGAGAGGAATGAGACTATACCTTCCGGAAGATCGTTTACATATATTAGAAACAGGAAGAGTCCAAGTACAGAGCCCTGTGGGACTCCGCCTGCCAAGATAAAAAGCCTTTACCATGTACCTTGACCGACCCAAGATCCACACTACACCAGGAGCAAACACTTTTGTAAATCCTTTACTAACTAGGAAGAATACATCAAGTCTTGCTTGAGAGTTACTAAGGAACCACTACCATGGTATTTAATGGGAGGTTATTGCCAGACCTACCAATATTCTGCCCTCTAGGCCAGATTATAACACGAGAACAAGTTTGGGAGAGCGTGTGTAGAACACCGCTCGTCCTCAACACCATGCTTCTTAAATATACAAATTATAGTATAAATATGTATAATTTTGGGGGGTAGAGGCAGGTGTGAGGTGGGAGCGTTAGTCCAGGAGGCAGTTGCCAGGGTCCCACGCGTCCATTGTGCACCAGTCAAGTATGTGACGCCAGGAGTCTGGGGGCTGACGGTCCACGCTGCGCCAGACACTTGAGATAAAACACCCAGACGTGCATGACGAGACCCCCCCGTACTCTCACTCATTGCGGCTACAGCTGTAGTCTGGGTGCCAACACCCCGACTACACACCCACACAACCATCCTCCTTAATGATTTACAATGACGCAGAGAATTAGTTTTATACGAGAGTATTACTTATTGGGAAAAACTATTCACCGTGAAGCCAAGGCGACCATAATCAAGAAATATGGTAGAAACTGTTCTAACTAGCGGCTGGTTACTAGCCTGTCATACTAGGGTACCTTGCAGCTGATTTATGATGATCGATGAATGCAGACAATCAGCTGTGCCCCGTATTCAGGGTGGGGGGGGAGGAATAATCAGAAGCCACGCCCCGTAATCAGGGATCCCAGGAATAATCAGAAGCTACGCCCCGTAATCAGGGGTCCCAGCAATAATCAGAAGCTACACCCCGTAATCAGGGGTTCCAGGAACAATCAGAAGCTACGCACCGTTTCAAATAACTTCGGCTATCACCTCCTTATGTCCGGTCGTGATGGTCGAGCGGTTAAGGTGTCCTGTACATACCAGTTGCGTTGTTCCTGGCAGTATGGGTTCGAGTCACTTCTGGGGTGTGAGTTTTTCAGTTGCATATAGTCCTGGGGACCATTCAGGCTTGTTTGCATATATATATATATATGTCGTACCTAGTAGCCAGAACGCACTTCTCAGCCTACTATGCAAGCCCGATTTGCCTAATAGGCCAAGTTTTCATGAATTAATTGTTTTTCGACTGCCTAACCTACCTAAACCTAACCTAACCTAACTTTTTCGGCTACCTAACCTAACCTAACTTTTAAAGATAGGTTAGGTTAGGTTAGGTAGGGTTGGTTAGGTTCGGTCATATATCTACATTCATTTTAACTCCAATAAAAAAAAATTGACCTCATACATGAAATGGGTAGCTTTATCGTTCATAAGAAAAAAATTAGAGAAAATATATTAATTCAGGAAAACTTGGCTTATTAGGCAAATCGGGCCTTGCATAGTAGGCTGAGAAGTGCGTTCTGGCTACTAGGTACGACATATATATATATATATAAATATATATATATATATATATATATATATATATATATATATATATATATATATATAATACATATATATATATATATATATATATATATATATATATATATATAATATATATATATATATATATGTCGTACCTAGTAGCCAGAACGCTTTTCTCGGCCTACTGATGCCTCCACCCCAGCTGATGCCTCCACACCCAGTTGATACCTCCACACCAGTTGATGCCTCCACACCCAGTTGCTGGCTCCACACCCAGTTACTGACTCCACACCCAGTTAATGCCTCCACACCCAGCTGGTGCCTCCACACCCAGTTGATACCTCCACACCCAGTTGATGCCTCCACACCCAGTTGCTGGCTCCACACCCAGTTACTGGCTCCACACCCAGTTGATGCCTCCACACCCAGTTGCTGGCTCACACCCAGTTACTGGCTCCACACCCAGTTGCTGGCTCCACACCCAGTTACTGGCTCCACACCCAGTTGCTGGCTCCACACCCAGTTGATGCCTCCACACCCAGTTGCTGACTCCACACCCAGTTACTGGCTCCACACCCAGTTGATGCCTCCACCCCAGCCGCGGAATCCACAATGGCCAGCTGTCATTAACAGTTAGGAAAGAAACTCCCATTAACCTAATCTCATCTGAAAATCTCACTCAAGCGATCATAGCGACGTCTGCTAGAACATTACCACACTTCCCAAAGCAGCCCGCCCAAATGCAGCAGCCAATCTCTGTATTCTTCTGAATAAGGTCAATGATGCCTCGAAAACAGTCAAGCGTGGCATAATGTCCTTTTGTTTGGCAATGTATGCCTCACCCTCCCTCCAAGGAGGGACAAATCACTTGCTTCCTCGGTCCTGAGGATAAATGAATACCCAAGGGAGGAAATCCTAGTTCGCCTGCCTCACCGAGCAAAACACACCCATCGCAGAAATGGTAACAACAACATACCAGAACGTACAAATCAGAGCACAAATCACCAAGAAAATTGAAGATGGAAATACCGCAAGTGCTATTAAAGTCCTCACAATGACGAGAAAATTGCTCCTCGAAACTCAACCACAGCGCGGGCCCTGCAAAGCAAGCACCCACCAAGAGCCCTTCAAGGCGACAACATCGTTCCGCCATCAGCCGACACCACTTCAGACCCATTAACTGTTGGTGAATCTGAGGTCTACAAAGCAGCCCTTTCTTTTCCACCTGGGTCAGCAGGCGGCTTTACAGGGTTAAACCTCAACACATCAAGTAAATGTTAAATCCTGCGTTGTGATGCTGCACAAGATCTTCTTATGGAACTCATAAGGGTCGTCAACATGTGCCTGGCTGGTGATATACCTGAGGTCATCAGGCCCCTCTTTTTGGTGCCTCCCTCTGTGCTCTCAAAAAAAGCACGAAGGAATCAAGAATCGCTGTTGGCAACACTCTCCGACGCCTGATTGCCAAGGCTGCTACGAGGGTTGTCAGCCAGCAAGCGGCTGAATTGCTGAAACCAATCCAGCTAGGATTTGGAATCCCCAAGGCTGTGAAGCGCTGCCCATGCAGCACGAGCATACATCACCAAATTTCTGATGAAAAGTCCCTGTTCAAACTGGACTTTAAGAATGCCTTCAACATGGTCAGAAGAGATGCAGTACTTTGTGCGTACATCGCCATTTCCGGCCCCTCACCCGTCATACTATCGTGCTACAGTGGTGAGTCAAAACTGCTCTTGGTGAACATGAAATCAGATCATGTGAAGGTGTTCAGCAAGGTGATCCTCTGCTCCCTTCTTTCTGCTTAGTCTTAAAAGAAATCACCGAAAGCTTGTCCAGCGAGTTCACATCTGGTTTTTGGATGATGGCACTATAGCTGGCACTGTAACGACTCTTGGCAGATATCAGGAAAATAAGGGAGCAAGAATAAGCCTGGGTCTCTGTCCTGAACCCTTCCAAGTGTGAAGTAGTCTCCTCCAACCCAGACATCGTAGCTAGAATAAGGTCTGGCTTACCTGGAGCCCATGTCTTAGGCCGAGAACAGCACCCTCCTTGGAGCCCCCCTCGGGTCTAACGCCATTGAGGAGATCCTTGACAAGAAAATCACAGACTTAGGAGGATGGAAACAGAATATGTGACATCGATGCCCGATGCTTTATCTCCTCACCAAATGTCTATCCCTTCGAGGCTAACTACTTTCTGAGGTGCGCCCCATCTTACGACAACCGAAAGCTTGAAGAGTATGACCTCTTACTGTAGACCATGATAGAAAAGTTGTAACCTCTCCCTCAACGAGTGCCAGTGGAAACAAGCCACTCTTCTGTCAGGCTCGATGGCTTGGGTGTCTGCACCGCCACCCAAATTGCTGTCACCAGCCTTCCTGTCTTCCTCCTCAGCATCAGATGACCTGGTTAAGGAAATTCTACCTGACACCCTAATGTGTAGCGGGGATACAGGACCCCCACTACACGGAATGCGACACGAAATGAGGTGCCATGGCAGACCCAGCACTCAGACCAGCATGCCGAAAGCCAAGAAACATCTAGTTGGGACAAACCCATTGTAGACAGAGAAGCCACAGCTTTGCTGGAGGCAGCAACAACCCCCAGTGATCGTGCAGCCTCACAGCTGTGCAGGCTCCCCATGCAGGGGGACTTCCTTTTGGCAGTCAATATGTCTGCGACAGCACACGTCTTGATCCCAGGAGCTCCGTATTGTAGTCCCCACATACATCAACGTCTCTGCCGGCACAGCAGGAGGCCGCGGCGACACACAGAAAAGAGACAAGTCAGCCAAGTACAGCAATTAGATCATCGGTACAACTTCGTTCCAATAGGGTCTAAGAC
>WNGS01081874.1:0-10183 GCA_020271785.1 Procambarus virginalis
ATATATAATTAAAATTTGACATACGGGGTCCCACGCAGCCGTCATACGGGCCTGACGGCTGCGTGGAAGCGCTCGGGATTCGTAGTCCTAAGGTTCCGGGTTCGATGCCCGGCAGAGGCGGAACCAAATGGGCAGAGTCTCTGTCACCCTGATGCTCCTGTTCATCTAGCAGTAAATCTAGTGCCTGGGAGTTAGACAGCTGCTTCGGGCTGCTTCCTGGGGATGTGTAACAAAAAGGAAGCCTGGTCTAGGACCGGGCCGCGAGGACCCAAAGCCCCAAAATCATCTTAAGATAACTCATGTAAGTAATTGTAAGGTAATGTAAAGTAAATAAATGTTATATCGAATATATATAAGGTAATGAAACTAGGCAGTGGAAGCAGGAGGTCAGACACAGGATACAGAATGGGACATGAAGTCCTTCATGAAACAGACAGAGAGAAGGAACTAGGAGTTGATATCACACCAAACCTGTCTCCTGAAGCCCACATAAAAAGAATAACATTTGCGGCGTATGCGAGGCTGGCTAACATCAGAACTGCATTTAGGAACCTGTGTAAGGAATCATTCTGAACCTTGTATACCACATATGTAAGACCAATCCTGGAGTATGCTGCTCCAGCATGGAGCTCGTACCTTGTCAAGCGCAAGGCGAAGCTTGAAAAAGTTCAGAGGTATGCCACTAGGCTAGTCCCACAACTAAGAGGCATGAGTTACGAGGAAACGATGCGTGAAATGCACCTCACGACACTGGAAGACAGAATAGTAAGGGGAGACATGGTCACTACCTACAAAATTCTCAGAGGAATTGACAGGGTAGATATAGATAAACTGTTTAACACAGGTGGTACGCGAACAAGGGGACACAGATGGAAACTGAGTACCCACATGAGCCACAGAGACGTTAGAAAGAACTTTTTCAGTGTCAGAGTAGTTAACGGTGGAATGCATTAGGCAGTGATGTGGTGGAGGCTGACTCCATACACAGTTTCAAGTGTAGATATGATAGAGCTCAGTAGGCTCAGGAACCTGTACACCAGTTGATTGACAGTTGAGAGGCGGGACCAGAGAGCCAGAGCTCAATCACCGCAAACACAACTAGGTGAGTACAACTAGGTGAGTACAAGATAACCTGCGCTGGGCCGGACACGCCTCGCTAGGCCCACTAAGCCTTCACAGAGGTAAAGGGAAGGTAAATATAAATGTGAATACAGAGCCACCTAATTCTTGCAGGTGTGTTCAGTGGAGATATTGGCTTCTCTATAGAGAGGACAAGTTAATAGAGTTAGTAGTCAAGTGAATAGCGTGACTAACTCGCTGCTCCATGTTGCATATTGCAGCCCTGTCACAAATCCTCCGTCAGACTGTTTCTCTCTCTATCCCTGTCTCGGCCTCTCCGTCTCTCTCTCCTTTCACATTGCAGGCCATTAGAGTGACTTTTCTCGCTTAAAAACGGAAAAGTTTACCATTTCTTCGTACAGCGGAGGATCGACTGGTCACGGGGACTAATATGGCATGTTTGGCGTGTCGAGTTTTATTTAATTCTTTCCTCTCGGTTGAAACGTATGTATCAGGAGTGGCTCCGTGTGTGAGTATTGTATGTCTATGGATGTGTTTGTGTGCTCGCGTGCGTTACTGCGTATATTCGCGTAAAAATGCTCCTGGGCCTAGCTTTTTTTTAAATTGATGTTTGGCTGGCGCAAAAACTCCCGACCCTCACTTCTTCCCTCACATCCAGTGGTAATGCTGTGCAGGGAGTCTGCCTTCCCTCACATCCAGTGGTGATGCTGTGCCGGAGTCTGCCTCTCCTCACATCCAGTGGTAATGCTGTGCAGGGAGTCTGCCTCTCCTCACATCCAGTGGTAATGCTGTGCCGGAGTTCCGCCTCCCCTCACATCCAGTGGTGATGCTGTGCCGGGAGTCCGCCTCCCCTCACATCCAGTGGTAATGCTGTGCAGGGAGTCTGCCTCTCCTCACATCCAGTGGTAATGCTGTGCAGGGAGTCTGCCTCCCCTCACATACAGTGGTAATGCTGTGCAGGGAGTCCGCCTCCCCTCACATCCAGTGGTAATGCTGTGCAGGAGTCTGCCTCTCCTCACATCCAGTGGTAATGCTGTGCAGGGAGTCTGCCTCCCCTCACATACAGTGGTAATGCTGTGCAGGGAGTCCGCCTCCCCTCACATCCAGTGGTAATGCTGTGCAGGGAGTCTGCCTCTCCTCACATACAGTGGTAATGCTGTGCAGGGAGTCCGCCTCCCCTCACATCCAGTGGTAATGCTGTGCAGGGAGTCCGCCTCTCCTCACATCCAGTGGTGATGCTGTGCAGGGAGTCCGCCTCCCCTCACATCCAGTGGTGATGCTGTGCCGGGAGTCCGCCTCTCCTCACATACAGTGGTAATGCTGTGCAGGGAGTCTGCCTCTCCTCACATACAGTGGTAATGCTGTGCAGGGAGTCCGCCTCCCCTCACATCCAGTGGTAATGCTGTGCAGGGAGTCTGCCTCTCCTCACATACAGTGGTAATGCTGTGCAGGGAGTCCGCCTCTGCAACTTCCACATTTAATTAACTCGACTTTTCACAACTCTCGTATTGAAGACTTGTTCCTCACATTGTTACTAGCTACTTGTGCCTCTAGCTTCCCTCCATGTTCCCACATTGTGTTGTCTATTTGTGTCTGCAGAAACGAGTTATTTAGCTCTTGGACCCCGCCTTTCCAGCCTATCAATTTTTCAGTTTATCCTTATCTACCATGTCAATTCCCCTGAGAATTTTGAAGGTAGTGATCATGTCTCCCCTTACTCTTCTATCTTCCAGTGTCGTGAGATGAATTTCCCGCAGCCTTTCCTCGTAACTCATGCCTCTTAGTTCTGGGACTAGTTTAGTGGCATACCTCTGAACCTTTTCAAGCTTCGCCTTGTGCTTGACAAGGTACGGGCTCCATGCTGGGGCCGCATACTCCAGGATTGGTCTTACATATGTGGAATACAGGGTTCTGAATGATTCCTTACACAGGTTCCTGAAGGCTGTTCTGATGTTAGCCAGCCTCGCATATGCTGCAGATGTAATTCTTTTTTTGTGAGCTTCAGGAGACAGGTTTGGTGTGATATCAACTCCTATATCTTTCTCTCTGTCTGTTTCATGAAGTATTTCATCTCCTATTCTGTATCCTCTGTTTGGCCTCCTGTTTCCACTGCCTAGTTTCATTACTTTGCATTTACTCTGGTTGATCTTTAGCAGCCATTTGTTGGACCATTCATTCAGTCTGTCTATGTCATATTGTAGCCTCCTACTGTCATCCTCTGTTTTAATCCTCATAATTTTTACATCATCAGCAAGCAGTGAGAGGAACGATTATATACCCTTTGGGAGATCGTTTACATATATCAGAAACAGTATAGGTCCAAGGACTGAACCCTGCAGGACTCCACTGGTGACGTCCCGACAGTCTGAGCCCCTCAGAGTGACTCGCTGTCTTCTGTTGCTTAGGTACTCCCTTATCCAAGGGAGTACCTTCCTTTCACTCTTGCCTGCATCTCCAGCTTTTTCACTAGCCTCTTGTGTCAAAGGCTTTCTGGCAATCCATAAATATGCAGTCTGCCCACCCTTCTCTTTCTTGCCTGATTTTTGTTGCCTGGTCGTAGAATTCAATTAATCCTGTGAGGCAGGACTTGCCATCCCTGAACCCATGTTGATCCTGTGTTACAAAGTTCTTCCACTCCAGATGTTCCACTAGCTCTTTTCGCACAATCTTCTCCATTAGCTTGCATGGTATGCAGGTTAGGGACACTGGCATGTAGTTCAGTGCCTCCTATCTATCCCCCTTCTTGTATATCAGGACTACATTAGCCGCTTTCCAAATTCTTGGCAGTTCCCCTGTTGCCAGTGATTCGTTATACACTATGTAGAGCGGGAGGCACAGTGCTTCTGCTCCTTCCTTAAGTATCCATGGGGAGATTCCATCTGGGCCTATGGCCTTTGTCACATGTACTCACCTAGTTGTACTCACCTAGTTGTGCTTGCGGGGGTTGAGCTCTGGCTCTTTGGTCCCGCCTCTCAACCGTCAATCAACAGGTGTACAGTTTCCTGAGTTTAATGGGCTCTATCATATCTACACTTGAAACTGTGTATGGAGTCAGCCTCCACCACATCGCTTCCTAATGCATTCCATTTGTCAACCACTCTGACACTAAAAAAGTTCTTTCTAATATCTCTGTGGCTCATTTGGGCACTCAGTTTCCACCTGTGTCCCCTAGTGCGTGTGCCCCTTGTGTTAAACAGCCTGTCTTTATCAACCCAGTCGATTCCCCTGAGAATCTTGAATGTGGTGATCATGTCCCCCCTAACTCTTCTGTCTTCCAACGAAGTGAGGTTTAATTCCTGCAGTCGCTCCTCGTAGCTCATACCTCTCAGCTCGGGTACTAGTCTGGTGGCAAACCTTTGAACCTTTTCCAGTTTAGTCTTATGCTTGACTAGATAGGGACTCCATGCTGGAGCCGTATACTCCAGGATTGGTCTGACATATGTGGTATATAATGTTCTGAAAGATTCCTTACACAAGTTTCTAAAGGCCGTTCTTATGTTAGCCAACCTGGCATATGCTGCTGATGTTATCCTCTTGATATGAGCTTCAGGGGACAGGTCTGGCGTGATATCAACCCCCAGGTCTTTCTCTCTCTCTGACTCTTGAAGTATTTCATCTCCCAAATGATACCTTGTATCTGGTCTCCTGCTTCCTACCCCTATCTTCATTACATTACATTTGCTTGGGTTAAACTCTAACAGCCATTTGTTCGACCATTCCTGCAGCTTGTCCAGGTCTTTTTGAAGTCTCAAGCTGTCCTCCTCTGTCTTAATCACATACATGTGTGTGTGTGTGTGTGTGTGTGTGTGTGTGTGTGTGTGTGTGTGTGTGGTGTGTGTGTGTGTGTGTGTGCGTGTGTGTGTGTGTGTGTGTGTGTGTGTGTGTGTGTGTGTGTGTGTGTGTGTGTGTGTGTGTGTGTGTGTGTGTGTGTGTGTACTCACCTAGTTGTACTCACCTAGTTGTGCTTGCGGGGGTTGAGCTCTGGCTCTTTGGTCCCGCCTCTCAACCGTCAATCAACAGGTGTACAGTTTCCTGAGTTTAATGGGCTCTATCATATCTACACTTGAAACTGTGTATGGAGTCAGCCTCCACCACATCGCTTCCTAATGCATTCCATTTGTCAACCACTCTGACACTAAAAAAGTTCTTTCTAATATCTCTGTGGCTCATTTGGGCACTCAGTTTCCACCTGTGTCCCCTAGTGCGTGTGCCCCTTGTGTTAAACAGCCTGTCTTTATCAACCCTGTCGATTCCCCTGAGAATCTTGAATGTGGTGATCATGTCCCCCCTAACTCTTCTGTCTTCTGTGTGTGTGTGTGTGTGTGAAAACGGGAAAGTATGTATTTACTATATGTGTATGCAGAAGCGAGCTATTAGCTCTTGGACCCTGCCTTTCTAACCAATCTATTTTTCCTGTATTATATATACTACATATATTTCTCTCTAACACAAGCACACACACACAACCCCAGGAAGCAGCAGGTAGCAACTTTCTAACTCCCAGGTGAACAGGGATATCTGGGTGAATGATACTCTGCCCATTTGTTTCCGTCTCCTCCGGGATCGAATCCGCGCCCTTTGGACTACGAATCCTGAGCGCTGTCCACTCAGCTATTGAGGTCCCCAATGCATGTGGGCTTGTGTACATACAAGGTCGAGACCCGGTGGATTGGCTTGTTGAATAGGCTAATTCCCATATTTGTCTTTTTGAAAATGTGTTTTAAGTTGCATTGAGAGTAAGTAGTCTTATGTTATAATCTTTATCACCTTCCCGTCTCGTTACCAATCTTACCATGAATAACCTCATCCTAACACTTTTATATTATTTATGTCCACCAATTTTTGTTCTTGTGTTCTAATATGGCCATCGCTCATTTTGAACACTGTCTAATTATCCACGTCGCCCATTAAACTTAGAACGTTGTTGTCTATATAAATAAAAATGGAAATGTTCGTTTGTTCAAAATCGCTAATCTCCGATTCTTCACCGATTGCCTTGAAATTTTAACACACTGTTCCATTCGCATCCGAGCGGGTTTTTTGCTGAATAACGTGTACACCATAAAAAGGGGGCTGGTAGGAGAAAGCGAACCCCCTCATGTATTCAGAGTTAAGATCGGCAAGTGTTTTCCCTGAATGCTCTGTGTGTTCCCTTCTCTGAGGCTGTGGGTCCCTATAATTGCACCAGAGGTGGTACCCCCCTATATATATATATATATATATATATAATATATATATATATATATATATATATATATATATATCCTGTGGACCATTCAGGCGTGTTTGCTATATAGTATATATAAATATATAGTATATATATATATATATATATAGATATTATATATATATATATATAATATATATATCGATGTCGTACCTAGTAGCCAGAACGCACTTCTCAGCCTACTATGCCAGGGGGGGGGGGGGGCCCCGATTTGCCTAATAGTCAAGGTTTCATGAATTAATTTGTTTTCGACTACCTAACCTTACCTAACCTAACCTAACCTAACTTTTTGCGGCTACCTAACCTACCTAAACCTACTTTTTCGGCTACCTACCTAACCTAAGCAATAAAAGATAGGTTAGGTTAGGTTAGGTAGGGTCGGTTAGGTTCGGTCCTATATCTACGTTAGTTTTAACTCCATAAAAAGAATTGACCTCGTACGTAATTAAATGTGTAGCTTTATCTTTTCATAGAAAAAAATTAGAGAAAATATCATTAATTCAGGGGAAACTTGGCTTATTAGGCAATCGGGGCTTGCTCAGTAGGCCAAAAAGTGAGTCTGGCTACTAGGTACGACATATATATATACTATATATTATATATATATATATATATATATATATATATATATATATTATATATGTCGTACCTAGTAGCCAGACACTGCACTTTCTCAGCCTCACTATGCAAGGGCCCGATTTGCCTAAATAACCAAGTTTTCCTGAATTATATATTTCTCTAACTTTTTTCTTATGAAATGCATAAAGCTACCCATTTCATTATGTATGAGGTCAATTTTGTTTATTAGAGTTAAAATTAACGTAGATATATGAAGAACCTAACCAACCCTACCTAACCTAACCTAACCTATCTTTATAGGTTAGGTAGGTTAGGCAGCCGAAAAAGGTAGGTTAGGTTAGGTTAGGTAGGTTAGGTAGTCGAAAAAACATTAATTCATGGAAACTTGGCTTATTAGGCAAATCGGGGCCTTGCATAGTAGGGGGTGGCTGAGAAGTGGTTCTGGCTACTAGGTACCGACATATATATATATATATATATATATATATATATCATATATATATACTAATATATATAGTATATATATATGTGTTACACTATGTTATACGTACACCAACGTATTACATTTTTTGCTATATGCGGCCTTTTTGCCTGAATTACGCTAACGAAAAGTTTTCTGATATATATATATATTATTTTATATTTATTATATTAAAATATCTTATAACTATGATAAATTATACCCATTATATTATATATAATATACTAACATTATTTTTATGGATATAACGTAGTATATGCGAATAACAACCTTAACCACCTACCATTTATAGGTAGTGGTAGTCCGAAAAATATAGAGAGAGTAGTAGTAAAATTTATCGAAGTGGTGTATAGCCATCCCGGGCTGCATATTAGAAATGCTTTAGGCATACATAGGATAACATTGCAAGGATATGATGAATCGAATAGTTTAGAATTTAATGGTCGTTACATATCTCTGTGAGTTAAACCACATGCATTTCTAAATATGATTGCATAAATACTACATTTTACGCAAATAAAACAAAACTCACAATTCCTGAAAACGAACTCCTCACACCTGGTTAAAATGCTGGAAACGTTCAGGACTTGAATTTTGATCAGGACTCACACAGTCTTATGTTAAATACACAGTTTTGTCCTTTGTTTTTTCTCGGCTTTCGTAAATATGAATAATGGATTTGTGGTCCTCCTTAATTTCCAGAGGGATGTGCGTTGTGCTGGAGTGGGTTTGGAGGTGGCGTGGAAAGTTGGCTTACCTTTGAATTGAAAAGAATTGGCTTAAACACCGACTTAGAGCACAGAACTTCGCCGCAATTTAGGAAAATTGGAGCAAGTAGTAGTAGTAGTAGGCATCCATCAGTCCTAGGAAACTATGGAGCTGCGCTCAATTTGTCGGTCTGGAGTGGCATCTCCAGAGCACAAAGCCAGAGTAGGTTGATACGGCGACGGAAGTCCCAATGGAAAGGCAAACGCCAGATACTAATGGTTCCAAGCCGTCGAGAAACTGTGAGCTCCGGAGTTAACCTCGAAGTTGGAAAAAGAAGGCACAGGGACTCCAATCCCGGAGACGGCATTGGTCGTGGCCGGAGAAGAAACCACCCCACCAAGGACAAGAACGCCCCCAGCCTCCTGAAGAAGAGCCTGGGCCCACGAGCCCCAGGAGGTGGCGCCCAGCCCCCGCACCTACGGGTTAGAAAGATATCGTCACAGCCCTCTCTTCACCCGAGGCCGGCTTCCTTCATGACCAAGCAGAAGGAATAGTGATAATTATTAAATACAACAATTATTATTATAATAATAATGTAATTAATTAATCATTATCACTCTTCCTTCTGCTTGGTCTTGAAGGTATTATTAATTAACTAGCTGTACCCAGCCACGCGTTGCTGTGGCTCAGCGACGCATGTGCGTTGCTGAGCAACAACAACCCTCTCCCTGTCTCTCAGTCCTCCCCACCATTTCCCCTTCCCTCGTTCTCTCGTCCTCGAACCATTCCTCACTCCCCCGTCCCCTCGTTCTCCTACCATTCCCCACTCCACCATCCCCTCGTCCTCTACACCATCTCCCACTCCCCAGTCTCCTTCCCCCATACCCCCGTCCCTCCTCCTCACTCCCCATCGTCCCCTGCCCACCATCCCCTCCGTCCAAGGCATTCCCAAAAGATTTGATGTTCCCATCAGAAATGGGAACATCAAATGATCTAATGTTCCCATGACTCAAAATATAAGAAAAACAATAAAAAACGAAATAAAAAGCAATAAAAATAACAAAATAAATTATACTCACGATGAACAGTATGGTAAACAACACGCCAATTCCAATGTAATGTCACATAAAATAATTAAATCAAAATGAAAAAATTCGAAACTATAAAATTTCAATTTATCAATGAAATCGGAAACATGAAATGGAATCAAAACATATTTAGTATAGCGGTAGTTGCTCTTACGTGCAAAAGATGGAGCTGTTTTTTTTTAATTTATGTTTTTAACCTGTCACAGGATGGTATCTATACTTATTCTCACAAAATGAACGAAATGGTAACAACATAGCCGAGTTCCAATGCAATTCACACCAAAATAATAAATCAAAATGAAAATAATTCAAATCTATGAAAATTTAATTGGCAATGCAATCGAAAACACTGAAATGGAATCGTAACATATTTAGTATACTGTGTGTGCTGTTTCTTAAAAAAAACAAAATGGTTTTACCTTGTCACAGGGGTGACATCTAACTTAAATTAATAATGAACGTGATGGTAAACAACACAGGTCAATTCCAATGCAAGGTCACACAAAATATTTTAATAAAATAAAATAAATCGGAATCTACAAAATTAAATTATCAATAATCGGAAAATTGAATGGAATTCGTAACATATTTAGTTTTTGTGTGTTTTGCTATTAGTGCTACAGATGTGCTGTTTTTTGAAAAAAATAATGTTTTTGCCTGTCACAGGTAAAAACCTTCTAGACCTTAAATCTATATAGTAGGTATTAAAAACACGTGCATATTCGAATGGAACTTTGTGTCAGAATTTCAAAGCATCGTAAAGAACTTTGGGAGATTAGAGCATGCTCTTACGTCCAACTGATGGCAACTGTTTTTCAAATAAAGCATGTTTTTCCCGTCACAGGTAAGGCATGTATATAGTAGGTATATAAAAACACGCGTTATTCGAATGCAACGTCGTGTCAAAATTTCAAAGCAATCGGTAAAGAGGTTTCAAAGATTCTCTCACAGGAAAAAACAGTTTAAAAAAAAAAAATGTTTTTTTCCCGTTACAGACTGACATCAATATAGTGTTTATAT
>WNGS01081877.1:0-18318 GCA_020271785.1 Procambarus virginalis
ACAAAATAAGATGCTATCTTCAAGATACGTCTACCAGTAGCACAAAACATTTCGACCAGGAGGCAAAACGTACCCCCTACTCCACACTCCCTCCACGCCGGCTCGTCCGTCATCAACCAGCAAACTACCATTCCCAGCCTGCCTGCTTCTGATTGGTGACCAGCCGACTGCACACCTGAACCTCTGCACCTCAGCGTCCTCTACCTGAGTCGATGTCTGGGCTTAATCCAGCCATTGAAGTCAAAATATCCTTGTGCTCTCAAACTGTGAACAACCAACTGATACACGTCCTGTTTATTAGGTGGAGGGTCTCAGCTAGCGCCCATATTCTCAGCACCATTATTGTCATTTTGCCTTTATATTACTTCTAGAGTAAATTATCCCTATTCTTTATTTTTGTTATATTTTTTTACTTGTTTGTTCGCACTGTACATAGCCATGGGATTGTCTGTTTAAATTTGTTTTCCAGTTAATTAAAGATTAAATGTTCATACTATGTGTTTTGCGTGTCTTCCCTTACTTTACCACAGACAAACAGCCAAGCAGTCTTTTTTTTTTTTTGTAAATATGACAGGCATTGACACCAGCCATTAGGAAGCCTGCCGAACATCTACACACCTACATTTTCCCGTCACATTTCATGAGGGCCTGTCCAAGGAGCTTCACTCGGGTACTAGTACTAGAACATCAATTTGTGGTAAGCGTACTTGGCTTTGCTACAGTTGCTTTTCAATATTTTCATTACTGTTATATTTATATGGTGCTGTGTGTATTGTGCATTCAGAGTAGCATATGGTGAGTGTTAGATAACTTTGCATTACGTGGTGACCGTAGGCCTCGGTCATTCTCTTAATTAATTGTTCATCCCTCCCTCAGTGTTATTACTCGTGTTTACCACCTTTTGTCCCTAGGATATTTCTCACTCAGACAGATCATCATTTTGAGTACCCTGGTACTTTGATTTGTGCTTTGATTGGGTGCTTTGACCCAATCTTCTGCAATCCGACCGAAGGATGATAGAGGACCATAGTTCCTCTAGCACGGACTACGTTGCTGAGTTGGAACCTCATCAGCAGTTCTCGTCACCAGTTGACACTCGCACCCCTACACGTCGGTCAGAGATGATGATATTTACTTAGGTAGGGAATTAGCTTTCTTTTTTTCAGAGCACAAAGTTCGCTAATTCTGTAAGTATCATATTTTATTTAGTAGGAAAACCCTTGCTTATGTCCTATAGACTTGGGAAGGTATGCCTACATTCTTGGACTACCTTATTCACTTTTGAAGCAATTAAATGTTTCATTTGTATTTATTTAATAAGATTTTCTTGCCCTTGTTCTCTTACATTGAGTACCAGGTACAAGACTTCCTGCGATTTTGATTGACTAATCATTTACCATCCTAAAATTAACGTTAATTGTTAAAGATTAAAATTCCACAGGATAGTTACCAGTTGCCACGTTATCCTGTTTCTGACATTTACCATACAAGTATATTAATTGTACATTTATTTGCTATTTTTCACCATGTTTCGTCTCCCAGCTTTCTGTAACAATCCAGCAGGTGAAATAGGGGACTTAAGTCGTGCCAAGAGGACCGACTTACAAATTCTTGCACACGAGTATCAACTAGATGTTCCCCAAGGAGCCAACAAAAATGACTTGTACAACTTAATCTAGGATCACCTCTTAGATGAAGGGAAGATTGACTCTGAAACTCGCAAATTATTCTATTGCAGATAGACATGCTCTGGCAACTATGAAGCTAAAGCTTTAACTTGCAAAGATCGAGCGAGAACAACAAAAAGCTCTCCAGATCAAGGAAAGAGAGGCTGCCATAAGGAAGGAAGAACAGGAACGTGAAGCGACCCTGGCAAAAGAAGCTCTCCAGATAAAGAAAGAAGAGACGGCCCTACTCCAAGAGCGTGAGCGAGTACAGCTTGAAGCAAGACAACGTCACCTGGAGATGTAACGCGATCGTGATAAAAAACAAGCAGATATGGCTATAGCATGTCGTCAACAAGAACTAGCGTTGGAAACTACACACCACACTCGGCGCCAACAAGCTACAGCTAGTCTTCCCGTAAGTTTCAATGTCTCCCACGCAAGTAAGTTAATGCCACCATTCGTTGAGACAGAAATCGACGTCTTCTTTACCACTTTTGAGACCTTCGCTAAAAAACTTAGCTGGCCTGTAGACCAATGGTCTACCCTTCTCAGAGTGCATCTCACAGGTAGAGCTGCAGTTACTCTCGGTACCTTAGCGTATGAGAATCACTACCAGACCCAGAAGCAAGCAGTTTTGGACGCCTACCTTCTCTCCACCGAAAGCTACAGACGAAAATTCCGTGATTATCTAAAGGCAAGTACCACCACCTTTCTAGAATTTGCCAATACAAAGAAAAGATATTTCATGAAATGGCTGGAAGCAGCACATGTCTCTACATTTGCAGAACTCGTCAACCTCATGCTAGTTGAGGAATTCTTCAGACGTGTTCCCCGTCCATCCGTTTATATTTAGCAGATAAAGAAGAAACCGACTACATCAAATGTGCGAAGTCGGCTGACACCTACAGCCTCATCCAACGGCTGACACCAGAACCACCTTCCAGTAAGAAGTCTTGGTACAGTTTCGATAAAGTGAGTACAGATCAAGCGAGCTCTTAATTGCATTTCAAGTACTGCAAACTCTATGGACATAACATAGATAAATGTGGGAAGTCTCAATACAAAGGCAATAAAGAATCTACTAAACCCAAACAGACTCCTCCTAAGTCCGGTAAGCTTGTGATGAATGTTGGTGTTCTTGTTAATGATCTTTCTCTTTTCAGTAAACACCTGTATCCTGTAACTGTCTCTACCAACGGTACAGATTCCGAGGGACGTCTCAAATTGAAGATCTTGAGACACAGCGGCTCTTCAGTCCATAATAATGAAATCCGTTGTGCCTAACGTCACCTACACCTGGGAAACCGTCCTTATCACTGACCTCACTGCTACCACTCCGTATCCACTCGCTAGAGTCCACCTGGATTGTCCCTTCATGACCGGTGAAGTCCAATTCGCCATCAGGGAAAAGCCTTTTCCCATGGAGTGCAACTTCTCCTGGGCAAGGACATGGCAGAAGATCTGCAACCGTCCAACCTGATAATCATGGACAAACCCCAGGTGTGTACCTCTGTAATGGATAATCCCATCTTTAAATATGTTCCAGCAGAGGTCCAAGAAAGTGATGAAGTATCTCCTCCGGTTTTGGTGACCACCAGTACACAAGCTGCACGACCGCAACCAGCTGACTCTACTGCTACCGCTGTCTCTCAAGACCCTCAGAATCTACCATCGAATCTTACTAGGCTGGAATTCCGTAAGTTACAGAGGGAAGATCTTTCATTAACACCATTATTCTTCCAGGCTGAGACTCAACCTGACAGTATCCCTGGGTTCTTCCTAGAGAATGAGTTGCTCTACCGCAGATACAGACCCAGTAAGCTGAAGGAGGATGACAATTGGGCCAATGTCGAACTAGTGTTTCCCACCAGCCTACGGCCCGATATTCTACACCTGGCCCACGGAGCACTTTCTAACTATGGTTTTAACAAAACCTGCCATGAAATCAGACAAGACTACTACTGGCCAGGTATGGTTAAAGACGTCAAACAGTACGTGCAGCGGTGTCATACATGTCAGATGGCAGGTAAACCTAACATCTCTATTCCCAAGGCTCCAATGACTCCTATCCAGGTGCCTGCGGAACCTTTCCACAGACTCGTCATAGACTGTGTTGGTCCTTTACCTCGGACCAGTTCTGGCAACGCCTATATACTAACCATCCTGTGTCCTACCACCAGATTCCCCATAGCAGTTCCAGTAAAGAACATTACGGCTGCTACTGTGGTGAAACACTTACTGAAGATCTTCACCCAGTATGGATTTCCAAGGGAGGTTCAAAGTGACTGTGGCACCAACTTCACCAGTGATCTCTTCAAGAAGACACTGGAAGAGTTCAACATCACACAGGTATTGTCCAGCCCCTTTCATCCTGCTTCACAAGGTTCTCTTGAACGTAGTCATCAGACTATTAAAGCACTCCTAAAGAAATTTTGCAATGAAACCTTGAAGGACTGGGATAAACAACTTGATCTCATTATGTGCATTTTCAGAAGTCTCCCCAATGAGTCTCCAGGAGTATCTCCTTATGAGATGCTCTACGAACGTAAGTGCTGTACTCTTCTCAAAGCTTTAAAAGACTCTAAGTAATGCCGCCTTCAGTGAGCCTCAGAATGTGCCCCAGCTTCTTCAAAACTTAAAACACATTCTAGAGTACGTAATTTGCTAATGACAATCTATTGAAAGCTCAAGAGGATGAAAACTCATTTTGACCAAAGCAACAAAATAAGGAAATTTAAACCAGGAGACTTCGTGTTGGCATATTTTCCTATCCCAGGTTCTCTATTGCAAAACAAGTTTTCAGGACCCTACCGCATCAAGGAGTGCAGAAACAACCACAACTACGTTCTTGAGACTCCAGATAGGCGGCGGAAGACCCAGTTGTGCCACGTCAACCACCTGAAGCAGTGTCAAGGTACTCCCCCCCACTGTGTTGGTATCATTCTCCACATTTAAAGGTCCATACCTCCACGGTGAGACCTTCCCTGCTTCTCCCGAAAGCACTAACACTGAATCGGTGCTTTCCAACTCTGAAATCTTTACTGATCTTCATACCTATTTGCAGGACAGTAATAGTGCACCTCTCAAGATCTTCAAGGAACATCAGAAGTTGTTCAGCGATGATCCACAAGAGTGTAATGTGGTTCAGCACGACATCCAACTACTCCCTGACACCCGGCCGATTCGTCAACCTTTCTACCGAATCATCCCGAGCAAAAAGGAAGTTATGCGTGCTGAGGTACAGTACCTCCTGGATCATGGGCTAGCCACCCCTTGTGAGTCCCCTTGGGCCTCACCCTGTATCTTGGTGCCGAAACCGCAAGGTAAAGTGAGGTTGTGTACCGATTATCGGAAATTGAATCTTGTGACTGTCAAGGATGCGTACCCCTTACCTAGAATAGATGACATTCTTGACGCCATTGGTAATGCTCGGTATTTGTCTAAGCTCGACTTACTCAAGGATATTACCAAGTATGCTTGACAGAGCGAGCTAAGGAGATATCTGCCTTCACCACTCCCTTTGGCCTTTACAGTTATGAACGCCTTCCATTTGGACTATGTAATGCCCCGGCCACCTTCCAGCGAGCTGTCAACCGCGTCATCCATGGCTTGGATAACACCTACGCCTACTTGGATAATATCGTTGTAGCATCCAACACCTGGAACGAACATCTGCTCCAGCTGCAACGATTGTTCGCCAAGCTCCTGACAGCCGGCATCACCATCAACTTGGGCAAGTCCACCTTTGCTAAAGGTAAAGTGCGTTATCTTGGTCATGTGATAGGGAGTGGCAGCCTAAGCTCCGTTAAACATACACACTCAAGCCATCCAGCATTACCCACAGCCTACCACCAGGAAGCAGCTCCTGCGCTTCCTGGGTCTTGCCTCCTACTACCGTAGGTTTGTGTTACAAACCTAAATTCCTCCCCCGAGCACGAAGCCATGAAGTCCACGCCATCTGTGAGTCCGCTCCCGAAAACCCCGCACCATGGACAACGCCGTCTAGTGATGATGGGAGATACTGGCAATAAGTGCTGGATGCCTGTCCTGGTTGGCTCGTGAAGTAGCCGCTGCTGACCTCTGGTGAGGTGACGCTTGGACAGTGAACGCCATGTATGGAGTGAAGAGGTGGGCGTTTCAGTCTGAGCTAATAAGTGAAGTTTCCTAGTGTTCCCAATATTGATGACGTATCCACTTTCAGAGTCAACCTAGGACGGTTGTGAGATGCATGGAGTCAGTCTACCCAAGGAAGCCAAGGTCTCTTCACCAGCCTGCTTTGTAGAAGCTGTGAGTCGCCCACAGACGAACTCTGCTGAGTGTGCGATTGCCTGCCTGGGGAGTGGCAGTAACGGGATTCGCCATATCCGGGGCTGGCTGGTAGAAGAGACCACCCACTGAGGTGCCGACTGAGGAGGGTGACCAGCGAGTCTCACGAGGCTCCTGCCTAGGGCTCGCAACACTAGTACTAGTCATGGTGGCCTGACAGCGGAGCTGACTAGTACCTGCCAGCTACAGGCTGGGTCGTGATTGTAGGTCATCACGACGAGGCACCCAGTGGGACTGTGATTTGGCTGGCCTGTGGCCAGGGTAGATTCGTCGTAGTCATAGTGGATTCATCGTGGGCCACGGAAGCAGAGACCAGGGCTACCCAGAAGAAGCAGCGCAGAGTGTTGAGCGTCTTCAGAGAGGGAGACATCATTGTACATAGTGTAGTAATACATCCGTCTAAGTTTTATATTTTACATGGTGGTGGAAATTATATATGGAGGAAAGTGCTAATTTTGTATATTTAATGTACCTTCCTAGATTGCCTTGGCTTGCATTACGGAACACACCCCTTGAAAGCCTCTACTAACTTGGGGCCGGATTCCCAAACTCTACTACCATCAGAGAAGAACCCGGTTGCGTCCCAGTAGGGCTGTAACAGTTTGTGAAGAATTTTAGTACTGTAGCGACGTCATTGATCACTTTCACCAGCCTCAAGTAACGGTATCATTGGACCATTCAGCAAACCATTGCTTTTGAACAACTTAAATATCTGCTGTTCTAATCCTATTCTCGCCTCGCCAGATGTCACGAAGCCTTTCATACTCCATGTCGACGCCAGTGGTACCGGCATCGGGGGTGTCCTGATGCAACAAAGAGGCGAGGAGGTTCTACCTGTTAGCTACTACAGCTAAAAGTTAAAACAACGCCAGAAGAATTACAGCACTATCGAAAAGGAGCTACTCTCCATCGTCCTGAATTTACAGCACTTTGCATCGTACCTACAAGGTGCTCGGTCTACTACCATCTACTCGGACCACAATCCCCTACGCTTCTTGCAGCAAGCCCAATTCAACAATCGATGACTCCTACAATGGGCTTTATATCTGCAGAATTTCAACCTGGAGATCTTCTACATCAAGGGTTCTGACAACATCATAGCAGCCGTCCCCTCCAGAGTCTGAGGTAGAGGCAGCTCCACCTACCACTCTACCATCAGAGGAAGTAACTTGACCCAGTAAGATCAGGCTTCGGGGAAGAGTTGTGACGATAATCTCTTTCAAGAGAGATTGAGCCTGCTCTCGCTTACATAAAGTTACTTACATATATACAAAATAAGATGCTACCTTAAAGATACATCTACCAGTAGCACAAAATGTTTTAACCAGGAGGCAAAACGTACCCCCTACTCCACACTCCCTCCACACCGGCTCGTCCGTCGTCAACCAGCAAACTACCACTCACAGCCTGCCTGCTTCTGATGGGTGACCAGCCGACTGCACACCTGCACCTCTGCACCTCAGCGCCCTCTACCTGAGTCGATGTCTGGGCCTTAATCCAGCCATTGAAGTCAGAATATCCTTGTGCTCTTAAGCTGTGAACAACCAACTGATACACGTCCTGTTTATTAGGTAGAGGTTCTCAGCTAGTGCCCATATTCTCGGCACCATTATTGTCATTTTGCCTTTATATTATTCCTAGAGTAAATTATCCCTATTCTTTATTTTTGTTATATTTTTTGACTTGTTTGTTTGCACTGTACATAGCCAAGGGATTGTCTTTGTTTAAATTTGTTTTCCAGTTAATTAAAGTTTCATCATTCATACTATGTATTTTGCGTGTCTTCCCTTACTTTACCACAGACAAACAGCCAAGCAGTCTCTTTTTTTTTTTTTTTTTTGTAAATGTGACGGGCATTGACACCAGCCATTAGGAAGACTGCCGAACATCTACACTCCTACATTTTCTCGTCATATTCCATTTTGAAGGAAGGGACTGGCAAGAATAGATTATGAGAAACTGAAATACATTCTGTAGTTTGAAAGTGAACAAAAAAAAGAAATTGTGAATTTGGTTATATTGAACATCAAACAACGGTGACTAAACTTTTTTAGCAAATATTTAATCATTAATGAAGTTAACGGTTTTTTTTTTTTACAAGATTTAAGGATGTGCTTAAGAGTGTTTTCAGTGTTTCTGGCGAATAAAAACATTTTATACAAAGCGAATACTTTGATAAATTAAAAAGGAAGGGGAGAAACAGCAATTGTAATAATGAATATTTTTCATGGTACAGTCAGAGTATATGAGAGTTCACGGAGATATAATTATGGTAACGGTAAAATTTATCTGTGAGATAGATGAATATTTAATGCAATGCTGTTGGTAAAATAAATGGAGAAGTTGAAGATGAATTTGCCAAAATTCGTAGGAAATTAGTGTTGCCATAAACTACACGAAAAGAATTGAGAATTTAATGCTTAATTTAAATGAATTGGAACTTGGTGACTACAGAGACTGAACCAGAATAGGAGAAAAACGAGATGTTCATTAATGATTTAAATTTTTTTTGTAGATTAAAAGTTGTATGGATTAAGTTGTATGGATTACTAATTAACATCGTGACTTCTTATGGACAAGGTATATCTTGAGGTTATCTTGAGATGATTTCAGGGCTTTAGTGTCCCCGCAGCCCGGTCCTCAACCAAGCCTCCACCCCCAGGAAGCAGCCCGTGACAGCTGACTAACACCCAGGTACCTATTTTACTGCTAGGTAACAGGGGCATAGGGTGAAAGAAACTGCCCATTGTTTCTCGCCGGCGCCCGGGATCGAACCCGGTACCACAGGATCAAAAGTCCAGCGTGCTGTTCGCTCGGCCGACCGGCTCCCCATGTGAGTCACAGAAACACAGACCATGTACTTCAAGACCTTGGTGAACATGAGTCATAAACAAGCGAATCTGCCCTCCAAAAAGCAACATTATCTCCTTTCCAGCTGGATCAGCAGACGGGGTCACATGATTAAGACCCAACCACATCAAACAAATGCTCAACCCCACACTGGGAGACATTGTGCAGGTCCTCCTGGTGGAACTAACTAGATTCTCGAACACATATCTAGCTGGCAACATACCAAAGACCATACGGCCTTTGTCTTTTGGTGCTACCTTCTGTGCCCTGAGGAAAATGGACGGAGGAATCGGATCAATAGCTATGGGCCACTTACTCTGGTGCCTCGTCGCTAAGGCTGCTGCCAGAACAATTAGCCAGGCAGCCGTCGACACGCGGAAGCCAAAACAGCTTGGATCAGGCGATCCCCAAGAGTGTGAGGTAGCTGCTCATGCAGCTAGAGCCTACATTACCAACATTACAAACGAAAACGCCTTGATCATAATAGATTTAACAAAATGCTTTGAACCTTGTAAGAAGGGATGCAGTACTTTAAGCTGTCCATCGTTATTTATCTTTCCACTACCCATTTGTACAGTATTGTTATAGCAATAACGTAAAAGAAACATTTGGGGAACAGGAAAATGACTCGAGGGTAAGTGTCCAACAGATGCCCCCTCCCCCCCCCACTTGATCCTTTTCTTTTCTTCCTAGCTCAACATTTAGTTCTTTGATGATAGTACTCTAGCCTCCTTGAGTCTCTCCTGGAGGACATACGAATAATTCAGGAACAAATTTAGGTGAAATAACCTTTACCAATCAGTGTGTTATAGATCGAATAAAGAATATAATATAAATGATGTAATATGCAAGAAATAATACACATTATATCTCCAATATACAAGAATTGGAGAGATAATGATTATGATGATGAAGACTTAAAACTGTCCTAATAATTTTGTTGATTTTTACCAGAATCCTGATGATGACTGAGGCGGGACTCGACAATAAGTGGGTGAACTCTCTGTTTCCAAATTATTCCTCATGTTCAAATGTGCCCTCTAAAGTTGCTACCCATACATCACTCTCCGTGGCTAACATCTGGGTAATATGCCCTTATTTCATATATATAGATATATATATATATATATATATATATATATATATATATATATATATATATATATATATATATATATATATATACGGCTCAATTCTTATGCACATGAATATATATATATATATATATATATATATATATATATATATATATATATATATATATATATATATATATATATATATATATATATACATATATATATACAGAAAACCACAATTATACAGTAACAAAAGAAACATTAAATCAAACCCCTTTTATGTTCTCATTTCCAATGCAACTCTTTCAGGGCATGTTCTTTGTGCTGGCGACCGGCCTTACTCTCAGCCTGCTTGCCCTGGGCACCGAGCTGTTGTGTGTCCATGGAGCCCCTCTGTGACCATGGAGCCCCTCTGTGACCATGTAGACCCTCTGTGACCATGGAGCTCCCTCTCTGTGACCATGGAGTCCTTCTGTGACCATGGAACTCCTTCTGTGACCATGGAGCTCCTCTGTGACTATGAAGCCCCTCTGTGACCATGGAGATCCCCCTCTGTGAAAATGGAGCCCCTCTGTGACCATGGAACCCTTTCTATGACCATGGAGCCCCTCTCTGACCAAGGAACCCTTTCTGTGACAATGTAGCCCCCTCTGTGACCATGGAGCCCTTCTGTGACCATGGAGCCCCTTCTGTGACCATGGAGCCTCTATGTGACCATGGAGCCTCTATGTGACCATGGAGCCTCTCTGTGACCATGGAGCCTCTATGTGACCACGGAGCCTCTCTGTGACCATGGAGCCTCTATGTGACCACGGAGCCTCTCTGTGAACATGGAGCCTCTCTGTGACCATGGAGCCCCTCTGTGAACATGGAGCCTCTCTGTGACCATGGAGCCTCTCTGTAAACATGGAGCCTCTCTGTGACCATGGAGCCTCTCTGTGAACATGGAGCCTCTCTGTGACCATGGAGCCTCTCTGTGAACATGGAGCCTCTCTGTGACCATGGAGCCTCTCTGTGAACATGGAGCCTCTCTGTGACCATGGAGCCCCTCTGTGACCATGGAGCCTCTCTGTGACCATGGAGCCTCTCTGTGACCATGGAGCCTCTCTGTGACCATGGAGCCCCTCTGTGACCATGGAGCCTCTCTGTGAACATGGAGCCCCTCTGTGACCATGGAGCCCCTCTGTGACCATGGAGCCCCTCTGTGACCATGGAGCCCCTCTGTGACCATGGAGCCTCTCTGTGACCATGGAGCCTCTCTGTGACCATGGAGCCTCTCTGTGACCATGGAGCCTCTATGTGACCATGGAGCCTCTCTGTGAACATGGAGCCTCTCTGTGACCATGGAGCCTCTCTGTAAACATGGAGCCTCTCTGTGACCATGGAGCCTCTCTGTGAACATGGAGCCTCTCTGTGACCATGGAGCCACTCTGTGACCATGGAGCCTCTCTGTGACCATGGAGCCCCTCTGTGACCATGGAGCCTCTCTGTGACCATGGAGCCCCTCTGTGACCATGGAGCCCCTCTGTGAACATGGAGCCTCTCTGTGAACATGGAGCCCCTCTGTGACCATGGAGCCCCTCTGTGACCATGGAGCCTCTCTGTGAACATGGAGCCCCTCTGTGACCATGGAGCCCCTCTGTGATCATGGAGCCCCTCTGTGACAATGGGGCTCCTCTGTGACCATGGAGCCTCTCTGTGAACATGGAGCCCCTCTGTGACCATGGAGCCCCTCTGTGACAATGGGGCTCCTCTGTGGTCATGCAGGTGCTGAGTTATTAAGGAGCTGACGTCCAATCATTGAGGTACTGTAATATCCACTTCACTAATGCTAGAAAACAAGTTTCGAGCCCATCTTCGTCAATGTCATTAAGCTCGATACGTTTCTCTTCTCTTCACTACTTCAGATCAACCAGCTATGAACACCAAACCTCAACTAGCACCACAGATAATGTAGAATTTAGCTCAATATTACATAAATTATGTTTTTATTTTTAAACAAAGATTTAATAAAATATATAAAAGTTAATATATAAATCAGTTAATTAAGTTAATAAAATATAATTACTTGCATATTGTCTTTTTAATCTCCTTATTAATTTTCTTGAAGTACCGTAATGTTATTCATCATGTTTGAATTTGCAAATTAAATAAAATATTGGAAGGATTCTTTAAATGACGTATTTACATGTTAACTAAAAGGCATTGTTAAAATACCTTATCTCTATAACCCATTACCTGCAATAAACACAATCCCTAGTTAAACACAAGACAAAGTTAAAGAAGATTCAGAGGTATTCCACCAGACTAGTTCCAGAACTGAGAGAGATGAGCTTTAAGGTAAGGCTACGGGAGCTATACTCACGTCCTTGGAAGGAGGTAAACTTTTTTAGCATGGGTAAATACCACTACAAGCAAGAGGATAGGTGGAAACTTAGTACCCAAGTGAGCCACAGAGACATTAGAAAGATTTTTTCGGTGTTAGAGTAGTTAACAAATTAAATGCGGCTGTGATGTGGTGGAGGCAGACTCCATAGACAGTTTCAAATGCAGATTTGATAGAGCGCAATAGGCTACAGAATCTGTCCACCACGTGATTGACAGTTGAGAGGCGGGACCAAAGCTCAACCCCCGCAAGCACAACTAGGTGAGTACATTTAGGTGAGCATAAAGTTACTTTCGTCCTTATTACCACCCTCCCCAATATCCATTACTGCTTAACTAATCTACATACAAAAGCTCTTTCCTGTATCTCCTCCTCCCACCCACTCCATATCATCATCACTTGAGCAAACCCCACACACTCCCCACCCCCGGGCTGGGAGCTGCTCCTGTACTCAACAGAGTAACACTGTCGAGCCTAACAATCTGGTACAATAATACTGATGGAATGTCAAAGAAGCTTAGGAACTATAAGAATGGTATGATGCAGCATACCAAGCTGTAATAGTAGTAAAAGAATAAAATAACTAAAATTATTACTAATGCAATATTTCCCAGACAATACCAAATAGTAAAAAGAAAAAGAAAACTGGTCAAAAGAAAAGAGATTTTGAAAAGAATAGTTTTGATATAGATATCAATTATGAATTCTGTCTTGAGAGTCCTTATATTAGAATGATGAAATATGGGTATAGCTGTAATTACTATCTCCCAGAAAATCCCGGAATACCACACAAGAACTCAGAAATAAAATTAGAGCTTGCATTAATGGCATCCAAAAAGCAGCAAAGGTATCACTTAGACTGCGTCCAAAAAGCTGTTACAAATTGGAGGCTTCTACCACGGACCAACAGTATGCAAGAATGGTAGAAGGAACATGGAGAGCGAAGTTAATAGCCAGCAAACACAAAACGTTTTACAACCATTTTTAAATGGTGGCAGAAAGGTAATATTGTAACTATTGATTTAAATACGTCATTCTGACGTTGTTAAAACAATTAAGGATAATGTGGAGGGATCCACATACAATGTGCCCACCAGAAGGAATATTCTATATCTTAATCAGAGCTTGGTCCTGATTGGTGGGCGGTGACCATGCACAGCATCTCTGCACACCTTCCACTCGCACGCCTGGAGGGGGCAGAGAGAAACAGAAGACAACCGCACTTGACCCACCACAGACCTGATTATCTCCCACTAGCATTTCCGATACTCACCTTGGCTGATTTATTGGGTCCTCGCCCGTCTTCCATGACCTCATTTATTTTTTTCCTTCTGTTTGCAAGTTTGACTCCATTACTGAAAGAAATACTTTTGTGCTTTTTTTTCAAAACTTTTTTCTCACACACACGAGCCAAAAAGGGAAGAAAAAACCTATAACTTTGTTTCTTTCCCCCATTCTTGAGTGTGTAAAGTGTTGGAAGTTTCGTTGAATCGTAGAGCCAGAATGGAGATTGATGCAGCACGAACGAAGAAAACACGAGAAGCCTCACCAAACCAACCCTCGACATCAAAAGCAAGGAGACCAGTGGAGGCCGAGCTAACTGTTTCCGAGTCCCTCCCGGAAACAATTATGGAAGCTCTTAAGGATTCTCACCCTATCACCTCAGAAGAGGAGTGGTAGTATGGAATTCTTGAGATCGTAAACAAATACAAACAGAGACCTCAACTTCCTGAAGGCACCCTCCAAGGAGTCTGGAGAGACAGGAGAGTATGGACTGGACCAGGGTCGAAGGCACTTCAACACCTGCCGTTCACCCCAAATCCGGAGGACCTCCACCAGGAGAGAGATATTACAGTCCAAATGCACAAGATGATGGAAAGATCTGACCTCTACGAGGTCAACAGTTTTTTCCAACAGGAGGAGTTAGAAATTATAGCCCTGGTAAAACCAATTTTTACAACTGTAGAATATTTAAAAGACAGGTTGACGTTTGTCCAACGCGCAGTGAGGCTAAACACGGTCCCTGAATACCTTGCCCTACAGGTTTGTTTCCCATTTTTTTCAGCAGGTCTCCCAATCCTACCAGGTCTAGCCAGCTGTCTAAACAGAGTTTACTTGGAACAGGCCAGAGCATCAATGGCGACATACACGCTCCTTCTTAAAGCCTCACATACGAGAGAAATGGCCAAAATAGAGCTCATCGCAGCCCGCCTCCTAATACGAGGATGGGATCAGGTAAGAATAGGTACGACCTTATGGGAAGATTTCAGACGAAAAACAACTCTGGAACCAGGGACCCTCGAAAGACCATACGACGGAAGTCTGATGATGTGCTCGGGACAGAAGTCACACAGGTATGAAAGATTTTTCTCAAACCCTCAGGAAGATACACTGCAGAGCCTGACTACAGCAGTGGAATAGTATGGACGGAATGCCCTAGGTCTAGAAGCCATAGAACAAGTGCAGCCACAGCAACAACAAAAGCAAGCGGCCCTAAAATCTTTACGTTCAGTACTCCTGATGAACGATGACGATGATGCCCTTCTGTCCCCTATTCTAGGCAAGCCTGCCCCACAACAACCCTCCTTCCCACTCAGAACAGACTCGAACAGGAGGAAGAGCCTGTAGAGACTGAACTTCCAACGGGACACCTCGGCGAACAACAACAGGCAAGGTAGGAATAACAGAGACAGGTCACGAGTCGGATGGAGAGATTCATCACAAGACAAACCGGGTGGAAACCAAACGAGGAACAACAGGGACAGATCCAGAGACAACCGAGGCCAGTGTAACAGGAACGGGACCAGCAACCACAGAGACCAGAACAACAGGATCACCCCAAGAGACGACAGAGGCAATAATAGCAGAGACTACCCCTCCTGGAACAACATCAATAACAGATACAACAGACAGGGAGGCAATAATAATAATAGGGGCCATAATAATAATTTTTTCAGAAACAGAAACAGGGTCAGAGGCAACATTCGGAACCAGGAGAACAACAACAAACCCAAGCGCTGGAAAAGCACGAACCGAGACCAACAGGGAGGAGAATGAGACCGAGGATGGAACGGTGGAGATCGGAGAAACTCAGGAAATGGCAGGAATTAAGTCAGAGAAGAGGACAACTGAAACAGACAGAGAAGAGGACAACTGAAAGGGAAATGAGACCGAGGATGGAACGGTGGAGATCGGAGAAACTCAGGAAATGGCAGGAATTAAGACAGAGAAGAGGACAACTGAAACAGACAGAGAAGAGGACAACTGAAACAACTGAAACTCAGAAAAATGGCAGGAATTGCCATTTTTGGAATTGCCAATTCCTGCCATTCAGTTGTCAGAAACTCAGGAAATGGCAGGAATTAAGACAGAGAAGAGGACAACTGAAACAGACAGAGAAGAGGACAACTGAAAGGGAAATGAGACCGAGGATGGAACGGTGGAGATCGGAGAAACTCAGGAAATGGCAGGAATTAAGACAGAGAAGAGGACAACTGAAACAGACAGAGAAGAGGACAACTGAAACAGACAAAATGGCAGGAATTTCCTGACAACTGAAACATCCTCTGAGGTACCCCTAACTGAGCAGGAGAGGAAAGTGTTGCAAAAGGGACTTACGTTCGTGATGGGCCCTCCGGCGCGTAAGAAGAGAGAAGATACGATAGAGGATCTGTGCAACAACTTGGAAACTAGTATCAACCAAGTTTGGAGCAACCTCCGGCCGGAGCAAGGTAAGTCATAGGGACCAATTAAAAGAACTAAACTCTCCCTCTCTTTTAGGTACCTCCATCCCAACAAACCAGTCCAGTGCCCAAACTACAACCTAGTAGGCCTTAAACCGGTAATCCAGCAAATGAAGGTCGACCTCAAGCGCGGCGCGGAACGACGACGCAACTGCAATCTCACAAGGGAGGAGAGGGACGCCCTATCAACGCTGAAAGGACGCACGGATATTGTGATAAAGCCGGCGGACAAGGGAGGTACTGTCGTCGCCTGGAGAAAGGACAACTACAGGAACGAGATGAAGAGACACCTAGCAGACACTGCAGCCTACAAACAGATACACAACCAGGACGATGCGCTTAGAAACGCCCAAACGAGGAGTAAAAGGATAGTCCTCAAGCTGTTCGAAAACAAGACTGGGGACGGGAAAGGAGGACTCATGCAGGCAGGGGCGAGAGATTTCTTCCTAGCCTTTGAATCCATCATTCCCCACCTCTACCTTTTACCAAAGATCCATAAATCACTAGAAGAAGCAACAAGGAACGTGGCAAGGGAGACCGGTTCTAAGCGGCAGCCGGGCCACAACAAGGCTGGTAGACTGGATCTGCACAGCCCTCTTGAACCCCTTACTACGAATACTACCGGAAAGAATCCAAGATACGACGGATTTCCTCAAGAAAATTGCGGAAATTAGAGGCCCCGTCCAGAGAGGGGCCCGCCTTTTTTCCATGGATGTGGTATCGCTCTACCCGAGCATACCACAGAGAGAAGCTGCAAAGGTAGTAGCATCTTTTTTACAGATAACAGAGCAAAAATCAGACAGGAACTTCGAGACGCAGGAGTATGGAGAACCCTCTCGAAAAAAACTCTTGAGGAGGCCATCCTCCATGTGATGAGAGACACCCTTTTGCAATTTGTAGGACGGGCATACCGGCAAACCAAGGGTACAGAGATAGTGGAATCCAGTAGTGTGGCAATCGCTGAAGTATTTGTGTATGTAGTGTTCGAGAGGAAACGATCCCACAGGAAGGACGGACCGGCGGTATATTTCCGTTACATAGACGACATCTTCGGAATAATGGAGGACGGTTTCCCGTGCCTAGAAGGTTTCTTTTCATGGTCAAATACGGTTAATGAAAACCTTAAGTTTACCCTCGAACACACTGACTCCACAATAAATTTCCTACATACAACAGTGTATATAGACCAGCTAACCAGGAATCTGCATACGAAGGCATACTATAAACCGAATAACCTTCACACGTATCTGAAATTTGACTCGAGCCACCCACTAGCCTTGAAGAAATTGCAACCCTACTCACTTGGACTCAGACTCAAGCGGATTAACAGTAAAGAAGAGACGCTATATCCCCAGCTTGATGACCTATGGGATATGTTCAGGAACAGATATACCAGAGACAATAATACATGCAGCCCAGGAGAAACTCAGAGAAAAAAACAAGGCAGAGCTACTTAGACCTAGAACACAAGAAGTGGAAGACAAGAGATGAATTCTCCTAACCTTTTCTTCCCCGGCCTTGCAGCACAACTTAAGATAAAACTCCAGGAAGTAAGGACATGGATGAGGGAAACGTACAGTGAACATCCATCTTGGGTAAAATTACTACAAAACCCTCCCATGATCGCCTGGAGGCGAGGTAAGTCTGTAAAGGACCACCTGTTAGAGCAGCTGTGCAGGTAGATCATCTCAACCGAACTGGGGGAGAGGACCAGCCACAGGTACAGTTCAAAGAAATGAAACTACAGACCCTAACCTAACCTGACACAGGTTTGGTGTGCGACCTGCGTGGAGGCAGAGTATGCAGAGTGGTTAGGCGGGGCCTACAAGTGCAAACTATGAGAACGATATTGCGATCAACACGAAAAAGCAGCCTAAATTACTACACAGCCATATAAGAACAAAAAAGTCGGTGAACGACCAAGTGACAAGACTAAGAAAAACAGAGGGGCATATACAGAAAGTGGCAAGGAAATCTGCGAGGCACTGAATGCAGTTTCCATGGAGTGGTCACAACCGAGCCTGAGCAGCTCCATTGTTAGAAGAGATTACCCTTGATGAAAGAACTATCAGATATAGAGGTGACAGCAGAGGAGGTAATGCAACAGTTGACAAGACTGGATGCACTAAAGCGGTGGACTAGACAAAGTATCACCCGTGGATACTAAAAGAGGCAGCCTTCTCCTCCTGTAAACATGTCGTTAACAAATATTATAAATAAAATTAGTCTCAGCAACGATCCTTGAGGTACTCTACACGTTACTGTTC
>WNGS01081880.1:0-10626 GCA_020271785.1 Procambarus virginalis
TTCATTCTATGATAAATGCCCTACTAACTGAACACCAAGTAAAAAATTTGATTTTTCTATCCAAATACAGTAACTCTACACAAACTTTGATTTTAATTACAACTAACTCACTTTTCCCTTACATTATTTCATTTTCCCTATTTGCATTTTTTAGTAATTTTAGCCATTTTCTAATCGATACATTCTTCCATATCTACACAAATTATAAAAGAAAACACACAAGTGAGGCAAAGTACAATCCAATCTGGTGCAGGAAAGGACATTTAGTCTCAAGCAGTGCTCCCTCTTTTCTACAGAAGAATCCTATAGAATCAAATATTCTCCAACACTGGTACAAAGTCCCTTTCTCCCTCTTCCATCAGCTCAACACCCAAAACCTTCCTCGGACTTTGTCTCCTCGCATAACACTCCTCCGATGTTCAGGAGAAATTTCGGCCAAAATGCTTAATGTAATAGTAGCTTCATACATTGTGTAACTCCTGTCCCTACAATTGTACACACATTGTTTTGAATAAACATTGATTTGATTTTCTATTATTTAATTATATATTTAGATTTTGTATTCAGGTAAAGATACATAATGTTAGATTTAAAGATAGTACATACAATACCTAAAGCCTACAATACCTCTTGTATAAATACATTGGTATAAAGCCACTAGCACATGCAGTGTTTCAGCCTGAACTTTATAATCAACATTTTCCCCCCCGAATACGACCCCCCAAATCACTTAACAACTCGGTCATTTGCTGGGTTTAGAGAGCCTACAGTTAAGGATTGCCACCCAGTCAATCCTCCCCGGCCAGAATACGAACCCAGTCCAAAGCGCTCTCGAAACACCGGGCGAGTGCTTTACCAGTGAACCACGAGCACCGAAGTATTGGTACTGTAGTCCGATGACCCAAACATGACCGCTAACTTATATTTCCTCACATGCATGACATCGTGAGGTCAGTAGCAAGCCACACCAGCCTGACGCCAAGGCAAAACCCATCATAATAATAATAATTTATTTAGGAACAGTATATACATAGTTACAGTACATTCTCTTAGATTTAAAGATAAGAGGTAGTACATACAATACCTAAAGCCACTAGTACGCACAGCGTTAGGGGCAAGGGGTTAAGAGCTTAAACTAATTAATCACGTAACTTTAGCTGACAAAATTTTGGACGTCGTGAGCCAACTTTATCTTTAAGACCCTTTCCACTATCACAGGACATATACCGAGTACATAATATAGTCAACTGGTCAGGAGGAGTTGTGGCCAAGGCCTTATGACCCACTTTGGATCTACGAAACAATTTCTAAAGGCTACCTGGCCAGCGGTCAGATGGATACCTATAATCGTTTCAATTATGTAAGTTTAATTCATTACAGACATGAAATTGTCAATAGCAATTGGGCTTTACCTTAGCAGCGTGACTCTTAAGATAGTGGCAGGGATGATGGTGGTCCGGCTCAACCTGCCTCTGCCAAACATCTCCCTCCACCTTTCACCATACTCACCCTAAACTCAACCAGGTTCTTGCTAGATGAACGAGCACTTCCTCCAAACAGTGCCGTCGACATGTTGGCTCTATTGGCCCCGACCTGGACGAGTAGAGTGTGAAGAGTGAGGCGGCGGAGGGCGGTGTGACTCGACACTTCTCTGCTGCTGCTGCCAGCTGTTGTCAGAGGCGACGTCACGGCCGGCCCCCGCCACCCTCGTACACCACCCTCCACAATTGTCGAACTCTTCCCTATTGGTGAAGATTAAGCCACCCAAAAGATGGCACGGGCATGAATAGCCCGTAAGTGGTGGCCCTTTTGAACCATTACCAATATCAATAGCTGATACTGGACATCTGTGGAGGTGCGACTGCACCCTGCGTGACACGAGATGTCTTCCCCATTGTTGATTTGACGAGTTATATTGCATTTTGTAACTAGCTCATCAAGATTGTAATTTGCTTAGCTAAATGAATTGTGGAGTTCAGTCCCTGAGCCCATTATGTGCCACTGTAACCCTTTCTACTATCGCCCACAAGATGAGTATGGGGTGCATAATAAATGAACTAAACTAAAAACTGTTCTCCATTACTTTACACCTCAATTTACCCGCGAACAGTGCTTGATTACCTATTATGTACAGTACCGGATTACCCATTAGGTACAGCACCTACATGATAGTCGGGAAATACGAAAAATAGAGTAGTTTTTCTTGCCCTGTTTACAGGATATTATTGATACCGAGGTACGTTTTTCCCATTTATTTACTACTTAATCCTATCACTATTAAGCTCAAGCACATTATAGTGCTCTCGATAAGGACTGGACGTTAGCAGCTTGACAAAAATATCAATTCCCCAGCCCACTTCCATTTGTCCTGATAATTATATAAAGCTGGAATTTGAATTGGAACAGTATTTTGCCACTTGCGGTTCCATGCTTTTTAACCCATACGCTTATGAAACCTCATATTTTCTCACCTTACTGTCCCACCTTGCGCTATTAACTCAGTATATTACAATGTAGAGATGCAACTTCATTAATATAAAGTTATCTTTAAACTGATGAAGTTATGTGAATTCTGTTAAATGTGGTATATTACGTTATTCTGAGTCAATGTTACATATGTACGTTCAATTTCCATTTCTTTCTTTATTATGCACCCCATACCATTCCCGTGGGCGGTGGTGTAAAGTTAACAAGGAATTATCTCGTTTTATATATGATTCAATAAATAACATGGTGTGAGTATATAGTCCTCTAGCTTGTACTACCAAACTAGAGATAAGCTATAATGAGACTCTCTTCAAACATTCGTGACTGAATTAAACAATTACAAAGACCAAAGTATCTCATGGCATTTGGGATAAAATCATTGATAACAGAGTATTCAGACAAGTAGTCAGTGCCCTAGCTATAAACTCACTCACTAGCCAGCTATAAACTGTGTTCACACACAGTTTACAACTGGAGTACTCTCTTGGGAGATTCAAGTTCAAGTTCAAGTATGTTTATTGAGATAAGCAAGAAATACAGCTCAAAGGGATAGAGTAGCTTAGGCTATTTCTACCCCCCTCTGTTGGGAGATGCAATACTTGCAGCCACATGCCATCGATCTAACTCTGGCAATTGCAATATCACACTATCTGGTGGATGTGGTATGCTGTTGTAAGGCACACTATATATGTATATATATGAATTATATGCAGCCCGTCCTCCTAAGGTTTCTCATCGTCAAGAAAACGGTCAATTTAAAGTGTCCTCTCCTAACCTACCAGAGGACCCGAAACAGAAAACGGGACAGTACGTCACTTAGGCGAGCCGCTTCTATTTTCTAGTACGACAATTTTTGGCCTTGTGTAACGCATACGATCGAAAAGCGACGTTCTTTGTAGAACAGGTTGATATGTTTGGTTTCTCAAAAGACCCGACATTAGTCCAGAGGGTTTTCCCTCTTGAATTTGTAACTGTTGAATTGAATATGAATTTGTTGAATTGAATTTGTAACCAACATATAGTTGGCCGGGTTGTCATATTGCAATACAGCTACTAGACTACGGGTAACTTAGTTCAGTCAGTCAGGAACACTACAAGATTAGCTACTAGCCTACGACGCGTGAGGGAGGTTTCACTACATTGGGAAGCAGAACTTTATACAGTGGGTCTAATGATCCAAGAGAATTACTGCCGCCTGTACGGTGACCCATGTGAGGCAGGAACTCTACAGTGGCCTGCACACACATGTGAAACGGTAACATTGCAGTAGGCCTGGCTATAGTGACCCGTGCAAGACAGGAACATTGCAGACGTAGCCGAACTACATGGTTCACGAGTGAAGTAATTATCAAAGAAGGCACCAAGCTGGGAAGGTTATGTAGCACGGTTCACGTGTGAAGCAGAGGCTTATTTACACCTAATTGTTTCCACTCGTGCATACCATTTTATTGCGTGTAGACATTACGAAGGCATTTGCTTCAATGACACTACCTGATAGTTTCATGCACTCAGCTATGACTGTGACAGCAAACAATTAAATGCTCATCTGTCAAAACCCAGGATCGACTTACGTGTGCATGGTATTGGAAGCTCGAACCATATTACACCTAACCCGAAATCCTGTGCCATCATATTAACAATATACTCGTCGAGATTAAGACTTCCAATATCAAGAACTTGGAATAGCCATTTATACTTTAAGTTAAAAATTTTCAATTATAGCATTTTAATTTAGGATACAAAATAATACAAAACATCGATTTTGCGCCATTAAGAGAGGTAATTCATTACACACATCGTGAACACACCGTGTGCTGGAACAAGGCATTAAAACAATATTACATATACACAAAAGGCAGACAAGAAGGATGTTTTGGTTCATTTTGGCCAGTACCACTGGTCAGCTGGGAGCAAACACACAGCTATGTACATTTGTATATATGTATATATGGCTATATACATTTGTATATAGCCTAAATATTTGCATAAAAGTGCATATTTCAACCTTATAGGATGAGGGTTGAGATAGAGACCATTCAGGTGTGGGCGTGGTCATGGATGAGGGCGGGCGTGGCGGCAGCAGCCATGAGGAGTGTGGTGGGCGTCGGGGTGTGGTCGAGGCGGCTCCGCAGCACAGGTAGGGCCGGCGGATGGGCGTGATCCTTCGCCAGCGTCTCCCACGCTACCTGCAATCACACCCAACACCATATAATAACATTCAAATATAAAACAGTTTTTAGTGTGCTGTTTCTGTTAATTCCTAGCGACATGCTGAGAGTTCATTTCTGCATATTTCCAGTATGTATAAAAGGGATGCAGAATCAGAGGGAGAAAGGATGTAGAATTGGGAGAGAGAGAAAAACTGACAATAGTGCAATGCATAATTATACATGAAATGTTATTGTATAATACGAGTGTACATTAAGAACAAACCCTTTTATTATGTCAAAATTTATGAATGCGTGTGGGGGGCATTCATCTAACGAGCCTGTAACTAGAGGAGCGGCCCTGTCCCCCAGACACATTACTCATACTGTGTAATAAAAATCAGTTTATCATATACTGCAGACATCAGTATCATGCAGGCGATGAGTCACAATAACGTGGCTAAAGTATGTTGACCAGACCACACACTAGAAGGTGAAGGGACGACGACGTTTCGGTCCGTCCTGGACCATTCTCAAGTCGATTGTGACAAGACCATTCTCAAGACAATCGACTTGAGAATGGTCCAGGACGGACCGAAACGTCGTCGTCCCTTCAGCTTCTAGTGTGTGGTCTGGACAACATCAATATCATAGAATACAAATCAATATAAAGTTATTTGTTTAACTTCTCTTGGTGACTTATATGTAGTTGAAGCATTTACGGACTTGTGATGGGAGGAGAGGACGTGAGCGAGGCAGCACTCTAAGAAAAGTACACACTACACGTCCAAAGATGAGAGTTATGTGTAATACATAGGTACCTGGCAGTGTCATGGGTACTGTGGGTTACATCCTTGGCGTGTGAATGCATCACACATGTGTAGTAGATATAATAGAGAACATTAGGTCGGGAGTCAGCACATTAGAAAAATGGGACCCAAAACCTAAGGCCTCGATCCTGCAGACACAAATAGTAAATACCTCCTTGTAGAATGTCACAATCTTCATGATGATCATATATCTTGCTCTCCTCGTGTGTCTCCTTGTCTCCTTGACATTTTTTGCCGTCGCATTTTCTAAGGGCATGAAGTGTCGTTATATAAAATGGCAGAGACTCGCGATTTTGACATTCTGTCCCGTTTTCGGGTCCTCAGTAGGTTAGGATAAGGGCTCCTTAGCACAAGAGTTTGTTTACGTTGGGAAACCTTAGGAGGACGGGGTCTGTAAATATTGGGTTTCGGCTGACTTTGAAATATGTATCAATATGTAGAGATGGTACACAACAAAGTTGACTTTTGTATTATTGAATTTGGACAAACCAGAAACCATACCATAAATATAAGACGTAACTAGCCTTGCAATCCTCAGCCACATACGCTTAACTCGCGGCCCGTTCATGGAACAACGCCCTCCTCCTCATTCTCCAAAATGCATTGTGTCATTTAATAGTCGTGCACCTCCTTGTAGAACGTCACAATCTTCATGATGATCATATATCTTGCTCTCCTCGTGTCTCTCCCAGTCGCTTCTCCCTCGATAGAATATTTCATGAATCCAAAAACCTTTCATGTCACTCACCTTATGTCCTTTGGTTCTCATATCGGCATCCAGTGTGATAGAGACTTTTTGAATACCCAGCAACACTTTGCTACATACACTTCCCTGCTTAGCACCCTCTTAATGTAGTTAGTTTAGTTCATTTATTATGCACCCCATACCCATCTTGTGGGCGGTAGTGGAAAGGGTTACAAAGGCACATAATGGGCTCAGGGACTGAACCCCACAATTCATTTAGCTAAGCAAGTTACAATCTTGATGAGCTAGTTTGAAAATTCAGTTAGTCGTCACATCATAAATGGGTTCGAGATCGACCACAAGTACAGTTTCTAAATTAAGCAACTGACATATGTGGAGAGCTAGTGTCACAATTGATATATTTGTCCTGCACACCGCCCCCCCCCATCCAGTGGGCAGCGGCGGATAGGTTACAATCACTCAGTTACTACCTACAGTTAGCAAACTGCCCCTAGACACAATCCAATCCTTTCAGACACCCTCTCCTCTGGTCACGAACGCTTTGCTGATATAATAATTTATATTAAATTTTTGTAACTAGCTTATCAAGACTGTAACTTGCTTAGCTAAATGAATTTCGGGGTTCAATCCCTAAGATGATTATGTGATTCTGTAACCCTTTCCAATAACAGCCCCAGGATGGGTATAGGGTGCATCATAATAAATGCACTAAACTAACTAGACTTTCCCCTGAACTCCATGCACTTTACCTTACTATGCTTGACTCCTCAGTTCCAAAAGCTGACGACACTTTTCACGCACCTAAAAATGTAATATTTTTCGTTAGTATACATAAAACCTGTATTTCAACCACAAACAATTAACTATATGTATGTAAATAACATGACATTCAAGAACAATGGAACCAAACACAGGAGAGGTGACAATTTAATAAGAATTAATTACAGAAAATATGTATAATATTTGTAATTTGTGTTGGGCTGACGACTAACCAGAGAATGTCTCATTAAGACCACCTTAAGAGCCTCATATATTATACCTTTCATGGATGTAGCTGACAATCTCGACTAATTTTGCCCAAATGTAAATATAAAATACCAAGAATAAGGCATTATTAAGTTCACACAGCATCACGTCTTAGGGTATTTTTGTTTTCTAAACAATTTTAGCTTTAACAGTGGTTTATACTCACAAACAAAATTTCCACCTGCCTGGCAGCCTCATACACTTCAAATGGCTGCGTTGTTTATTTTATTCAATGGGAGACCGGACAATTATCAAATTAAATTGAATAAGATAATAATAATATATAGATAATAAAATACAATGAAATTGTATAATATAAATATTTATAATACAAATTTTTATAAATAAATTATGGTAAATAATATAAATTAAGTCAATGTTAAACACAGATCAGACAGGGAACTGCAGGTGGCTCCGAAGACTGCATAGAGTGCAGCGAAGTCCATATCGCTATGCAGCGGGGAGATACTAAGGTTCGCCAACAGTCCAAGGAAAGAGGGTGTTAAGTGGAATCGAACTGCGGAACCACTTACGCTCAACAAGACGTATGAGAACTGTAGCAAAATTATTATTAAAAAGGAGAGAAAAATGCGTTCTCCCCTTCTTCTCTCGTGAAGAACCTCGGCTGGGACACGTCTTCTGGAGCCTCGACAGCTGGAACTTTGCAGCTGCGGGAAACTTCGGCCAGGACATCCGGAGCTGGGCTTGGCCCCCAGGGGGCATGCTCAGCTGAAACACCACCAGCTGTGCCAACAGCTGCTGGATCGTCGGCTGGGACCCCAGCAGCTGTGCTTGAATATAAAGAATGACAAAATGTAAAGAACAGCAAACGCATAAAATTAACGAGGGTTACTGTGCGTGACCACCAGCTGTGCCCTCAGCTGCTGGATCATCGGCTGGGACCTCATCAGCCGGGACAACGGCAGCTGTGCCTGGCCCCCAGGAGCGTGCTCAGCTGGAACACCACCAGCTGTGCCCTCAGCTGCTGGATCATCGGCTGGGACCTCATCAGCCGGGACAACGGCAGCTGTGCCTGGCCCCCCAGGGGCGTGCTCAGCTGGAACACCACCAGCTGTGCCATCAGCTGCTGGATCATCGGCTGGGACCTCATCAGCCGGGACAACGGCAGCTGTGCCTGGCCCCAAGGGTAAGCGGGTAAGTACTAAGGAACGCCAACAGGCCAAGGCAAGAGGGTGTTAAGTGGCAAACCCCCCTGCAGTTTTCAAAATATCTAAAAACATCCCAAATTCGATACCTGAGCCATATGTTGGAGTCAAATTCTGGCTCTCTGCAGACCTGTGAGTGTTGTTTAGACCTGCGGGTGCTTGTTTAGACCTGTGGGTGCTTGTTCAGACCTGTGGGTGCTTGTTTAGACCTGTGGGTGCTTGTTCAGACCTGTGGGTGCTTGTTCAGACCTGTGGGTGCTTGTTTAGACCTGTGGGTGCTTGTTCAGACCTGTGGGTCCTTGGTCAGACGTGTGGGAGCTTGTTCAGACGTGTGGGAGCTTGTTTAGACCTGTGGGTGCTTCGTCAGACCTCACAAGCACCCACAGGCCTGACCAAGCACCCACAGGTCTAAGCACGCGCCCACAGGTCTAAACAAGCGCCCACAGGTCTACACAGGCGCCCACAGGTCTACACAAGCGCCCACAGGTCTAAGCAAGCGCCCACAGGTCTAAGCAAGCGCCCACAGGTCTAAACAAGCGCCCACAGGTCTGACCAAGCGCCCACAGGTCTGACCAAGCGCCCACAGGTGCGAGCAAGCGCCCACAGGTGCGAGCAAGCGCCCACAGGTGCGAGCAAGCGCCCACAGGTGCGAGCGAGCGCCCACAGGTGCGAGCGAGCGCCCACAGGTGCGAGCGAGCGCCCACAGGTGCGAGCGAGCGCCCACACGTGTGAACGAGCACCCACACGTGTGAACGAGCACCCACACGTGTGAACGAGCACCCACAGGTGCGAGCGAGCACCCACACGCGTGAGCGAGCACCCACACGTGTGAACGAGCACCCACACGTGTGAACGAGCACCCACAGGTGCGAGCGAGCACCCACACGCGTGAGCGAGCACCCACACGCGTGAGCGAGCACCCACACGCGTGAACGAGCACCCACACGTGTGAACAAGCACCCACACGTGTGAACAAGCACCCACAGGTGTGAACAAGCACCCACAGGTGTGAACAAGCACCCACAGGTGTGAGCGAGCACCCACAGGTGTGAGCGAGCACCCACAGGTGTGAGCGATCACCCACAGGTGTGAGCGATCACCCACAGGTGTGAGCGATCACCCACAGGTGTGAGCGAGCACCCACAGGTGTGAGCGAGCACCCACAGGTGTGAGCGAGCACCCACACGTCTGAACGAGCACCCACAGGTCTGAACGAGCACCCACAGGTCTGAACGAGCACCCACAGGTCTGACCAAACTCCCACAGGTCTAAATAAGCACCCACAGGTGTGAGCCAGCACCCACAGGTGTGAGCAAGCACCCACAGGTCTGAGCAAGCACCCACAGGTGTGAGCAAGCACCCACAGGTGTGAGCAAGCACCACAGGTGTGAGCAAGCACCCATAGGTGTGAGCAAGCACCCACAGGTCTGAGCAAGCACCCACAGGTGTGCGCAAGCACCCACAGGTGTGAGCAAGCAGCCACAGGTGTGAGCGAGCACCCACAGGTGTGAGCGAGCACCCACAGGTGTGAGCGAGCACCCACAGGTGTGAGCGAGCACCCACAGGTGTGAGCGAGCACCCACAGGTGTGAGCGAGCACCCACAGGTGTGAGCGAGCACCCACAGGTGTGAGCGAGCACCCAC
The DNA here is from genome assembly GCA_020271785.1 of Procambarus virginalis. Classification (NCBI taxonomy): domain Eukaryota; kingdom Metazoa; phylum Arthropoda; class Malacostraca; order Decapoda; family Cambaridae; genus Procambarus; species Procambarus virginalis. The sequence continues at coordinate 10,006 of WNGS01081880.1, forward strand.
AGGTGTGAGCGAGCACCCACAGGTGTGAGCGAGCACCCACACGTCTGAACGAGCACCCACAGGTCTGAACGAGCACCCACAGGTCTGAACGAGCACCCACAGGTCTGACCAAACTCCCACAGGTCTAAACAAGCACCCACAGGTGTGAGCCAGCACCCACAGGTGTGAGCAAGCACCCACAGGTCTGAGCAAGCACCCACAGGTGTGAGCAAGCACCCACAGGTGTGAGCAAGCACCCACAGGTCTGAGCAAGCACCCACAGGTGTGCGCAAGCACCCACAGGTGTGCGCAAGCACCCACAGGTGTGCGCAAGCACCCACAGGTGTGCGCAAGCACCATCAGGTCTGACCGAGCACCCATAAGTCTGACCGAGCACCCACAGGTCTGACCGAGCACCCACAGGTCTGACCGAGCACCCACAGGTCTGACCGAGCACCCACAGGTCTGACCGAGCACCCACAGGTCTGACCGAGCACCCACAGGTCTGAACGAGCACCCACAGGTCTGAACGAGCACCCACAGGTCTGACCAAACTCCCACAGGTCTGAACGAGCACCCACAGGTGTGAGCGAGCACCCACAGGTGAGAGCGAGCACCCACAGGTGTGAGCGAGCACCCACA
>WNGS01081889.1:0-11072 GCA_020271785.1 Procambarus virginalis
CTCACCTGGTAGTAGCCCTTTAGTAGGTCTACCTGAGACAGGTAGCGGGCATTACCAATGGCATCCAGAAAATGTCGTCTCCCTGGGTATTGGGTAGGCGTCCTTCACTGTGACCTGGTTCAACTTCCTATAATCCGTACACAGACGGATTTTGCCGTGAGGTTTGGGTACCAGGATGCATGGTGAGGCCCAGGGGGACTCACAGGGGGTAGCCAGTCCATGGTCCAAGAGATACTGTACCTCAGCCCGCATGACTTCCGTTTTGCTCGGGCTGATTCGGTAGAACGGTTGGCGAATCGGCTGGGTGTCAGGTAGCAGTTGGATGTCGTGCTGAGTCACAGTACACTCTTGGGGATCATCTCGAAACAACTCTTGATGTTCTCTGATGAGTTTGATTAGTGGAGCACTATTATCGTCCTGAAAATGATGGTGAAGGTTAGTAAGGATTTCTGAGTTAGAGAGCGCTGTCTCAGTGTCAGTGCTTTCGGAAGGAGAGCAGGGAAGGTCTCACTGTGGCTGTATGGACCTGTAAATGAGGTGAAATTGGTTAACACAGTGGGAGGAACCCCATGGTAGGGCTTGAGTAAATTGATGTGGCACAGCTGGGTCTTCCGCCGCCTATCGGGGGTCTCGAGAACGTAGTTGAAGTTGTTCCGGCACTCCTTAACACGGTAGGGTCCTGAGAACCTGTTCTGTAAAGGAGAACCTGGGATAGGGAAATAGGCAAGCACTAAGTCTCCTGGTGTAAACTTCCTTACTTTACAGTGCTGGTCGTAACGAGTCTTCATCCTCTCCTGGGCTTTCTGTAGGTTGTTGCTGGCAAAGGAATGGACCCTCTCTAGAATGTGTCGGAGATTTTGAAGATACTGGGGCCACATTCTGATGCTCACTGAAGGTGTCATCACGTAGAGAATCCTTGAAAGCCTTGAGAGGTGTACGGCACTTACGTCCGTAGAGCATCTCATAAGGAGATACTCCTAGTGACTCGTTGGGAAGACTTCTGAAAATACACATGATGAGATCAATTTGCCTATCCCAATCCTTTGAGGTCTCATTACAGAACTTTTTTAAGAGTGCCTTGATGGTTTGATGACTACGCTCGAGAGAACCCTGTGAAGCAGGATGATAGGGGCTGGACAGTACCTGTTTGATGTTGAACTCCTCCAGAGTCCGTTTGAAGAGATCACTGGTGAAGTTGGTGCCACAGTCGCTCTGAATCTCCCTCGGAAATCCATACTGGGTGAAGATTTTCAGTAGATTCTTCACCACTGTAGCAGCTGTAATATTTTTCACTGGAACTGCTATCGGAAATCTGGTGGTAGGACACAGGATGGTTAAGATATATGCATTGCCTGCACTGGTCCGAGGCAAAGGACCAACGCAGTCGATAATGAGCTTGTGGAACGGTTCCTCAGGCACCTGGATGGGTATCAGTGGTGCTCTGGGAATGGAAACGTTCGGTTTCCCGGCTAACTGACACACGTGGCATAATTGACATGAGTTTTGACGTCGTTTACCATACCTGGCCAGTAGTAGTCTTGTCGAATTCCATGGTAAGTCTTGTTGAACCCGTAGTGTGACAAAGCGCCGTGGGCCAGGTGTAGAATCGTGGGCCGCAGGCTGGTAGGAATCACTAGTTGTTCAACGTCTGCCCAATCGTCCTCGTCCTTCAGTTTACTGGGTCTATACCTGCGATAGAGTATTTCGTTCTCCATAAAGAACCCAGGAACACTGTCGGATTGGGTTTCAGCCTGAAAGAATAATGGTGTCAAGTAGATCATCTCTCTCTCTGTAACTTACGGAACTCCACCGCGGTCAGGTTAGGGGGTAGTTTCGAAGGGTCCTGAGGGACAGCGGTAGCAGTAGAGTCAGCTGGCTGTGGTCGTGCAGCTTGAGCACGGGTGGTCACCATAACAGGAGGAGAACCTTCATCACTCTCTTGAACCTTGCTGGAACATGTTCAAAAATCGGGTTATCCACCACAGAGTTGCTTACCTCGGATATGTCCTTGACGATCAGGTTGTTTGGTTGTTGGTCTTCTGCCAAGTCGTTGCCCAGGAGAAGTTGCACTCCAGGCATGGGAAAAGGCTTTTCCCTGACGGCGACTTGGACTTCACCGGTCACGAAGGGACAATCCAGGTAAACTCGGCAAGTGGATAAGGAGTTGTAGCAGTAAGGTCAGTGATAAACACAGTCTCTCCTGTGTAGGCGACGTTGGGCACAGCTGATTTCAAGACGATCGATTGTAGAGCCGCTGTGTCCCGTAGGATCTTAAGTCCGAAACGTCCCTCTGAATCTGAACCGTGGGTAGAGATAGTTCCTGGATATAGATGCTTGGTAAAGAGAGAGAGATCATTAGCATGAACACCAACATTCATTACAGGCTTACCGGACTTAGGGTGAGTAGGTTTAGACTTAGGGGTTTCGATGTTACCTTTAGATTGGGACTTACCACATTTGTCAATGGTGTGTCCATATAGTCGACAATACCTGCAGTACAGTTGAGAGGTACCTTGATCTGGGCTCGCTTTCTCGTAACTGTACCAAGACTTCTTGCTGGTAGGTTCTGGAGTCAGCCGGTGGATGAGGCTGTAAGTGTCAGCTGACTTCGCACACTTCACTAAATCCGTCTCTTCCTTGTCTGCTAAGTATAGGCGGACAGGAGGAGGTACACGTCTCAAAAATTCTTCAACCAGTATGAGGTTGACAAGCTCTGAAAAAGTAGAGACATGTGCTGCCTCCAGCCATTTCATGAAATATCTTCGTTTGGTGTTAGCAAATTCTAAGAAGGTGGTGGTACTTGCCTTGACGTAGTCACGAAACTTTCGTCGATAGCTTTCGGTGGAGAGAAGGTAGGCGTCCAACACAGCTTGTTTCAGGGTGGTGTAGTCGTTTTCCGAAGCCAAAGTGCTGAGTGTGACTGCTGCTCTACCTGTTAAATGTACTCGGAGAAGGGTAGCCCATTGGTCGTCAGGCCAATTAAGTTGATCAGCAAGGGTCTCAAAAGTGGTAAAAACACATCAACCTCCGTTTCGAGGAACGGGGGCATTAACTTACTTGCATGGGAGATATTGAAACTGGGAGGAAGACTAGCTGCCGCTTGTTGGAGTTGAGCTTGGTGTGCAGCGTCCCTCGTGAGTTCTCGGTTACGACATTCTAGCATTGCTTCTGCCTGTCGTTTGTCGTGGTCACGTTGTATCTCGAGTCGCTGTTGGTATAAGGCCAACTCACGTTCACTTCTCTCTCTTTCTTCAGTGCGGCCTCTCTGTCACTTTCTTCTTTCTTCAGTGCGGCCTCCCTTTCCTTGAGGCGGATTTCTCTTTCCTTGTTCTTCCTTTCTGAGGGCAGCTTCACGCTCTTGTTCTTCCTTCTGAGGGCACTTCTTCCTTTCTGAGGGCAGCTTCATGTTCTCTGATTGCGCTTCACGCTCTCGGATTGCAGCTGCTTCCTGTTGTTGCTGTAGCTCGATCTTGGCAAGTTCCAATTTGAGCTTTATCGCTCTCAAGTCATCCTTATCTGAAATAATGTACTGTTCATGAGTAAAAGAATCTATAATACCTTCATCAGCAAGGTGATCCAGTATCATATTATTAATGGCAAATTTGTTGGCTCCATCAGGAACTTCTAAGTGATACTCATGTGCAAGAGTTAACAAATCGACCCTCTTAGCGTGACGTAAGGTCCCTATTTCACCTTCTGGATCTGTTTTGAATGCTTGTAGGCGGAACATTGTGAAAATATAGCAAAATATAGGAGATACGAATATATAGTGAGAATATGGTGAATGTCAGAAACAGGAAACGTGGCAACTGATATCTATCCTGTGGGGAATTATTAATAATTAAAGTAATTCAAGGTGGTAAATGAATAAGGTCGCAGGAAATCTTGTACCTGGTACTCACTGTGGGAGAATAAAGGCAAGAAAATCCTACTAATTAGTGAAAACTGAGTTTAAAATACAAGTGAAACACTAAATGGCTTCAAAATAAATGAGGTAGTCCAAAAAATGTAGTCATACCTTGCCAAGTCACTAGAGAACATAAGCAAAGGTACCCACTGAAATTGAATATGGTATTTACAGAATTAGCGAACTTTGTGCTCAAAAGAAAGAATGCCAATTCCCTACCTTAGGTAAATACCATCAGTCTGACCGACGAGTAGGGGTGCGAGTGTCAACTGGTGACGAGAACTATCGGCGAGGTCCCAATTCGCCAATAATAGTTCGTGCTAGAGGATCTAAAGCCCTCTTTTTCCTCCTAGAGTCTGATTGCAGGACTTGGGTGCTATTGACCCGGAGACAGACCACAGTACCAGGGTACCTATGTGATAATCTGTCAAAAGTGAGAAATATCTGGGGACAAAAGATGAAAACCATGTGCATATTCGAATGGAACGTTGTGTCAAAATTTCAAAGTAATCAGTGAAGAACTTTTGGAGGTTAGAGTGTGTAATGCTTTTACGTCCAACAGATGGCGCTGTTTTTCAAAAAAATGCATGGTTTTTCACCAATCGCAGGTGAGGCATGTATATAATAAGTATATTAAAACATGCGCCTATTCGAATGCAACATTGTGTCAAAATTTCAAAGCAATCGGTAAAAAGGTTTTGAAGATATCTTTCACATGAAAAACAGTTTTAAAAAATATTTTTTTCTCATCACAGATGTGACATCTATATAGTATGTATATAAAAACCCACTCGGAATCGATTGGAACGTTGTGCGAAAATTTGAAATCAATCAGTGAAGAACTTTCGGAGATTAGTGATTTTGAACAAATGAACATTTACATTTTTAAATGAACAAATCCACAAAGGCCGTGACGAGGATTCGAACCTACGTATGGGAGCAGCTCAGACACTGCCTTAATCGACTGAGCTACGACAGGGTTAAAAGAGTTGAAACCGAAGTTCTACTGAACTTACTGGATCCCCGTAGCCTCTCCGAGGCACAAACCAGGATTTTACACAACTCCCCACCTGCACCCGAGCTATGTCAATAGGTGCAGAGGGGAGCTGTGTAAAATCCTGGTTTGTGCCTCGGAGAGGCTACGGGATCCAGTAAGTTCAGTAGAACTTCGGTTTCAACTCTTTTACCCTGTCGTAGCTCAGTCGATTAAGGCAGTGTTTGGGATGCTCCCGGAGGCAGGTTCGATTCCTCGTCACGGCCCTAGTGGATGTGTTCATTTGATGCATCACGTTAGTGTGATTTCTGTGTGTAATTTACATTTTTATTTATATAGATAGTGTGTGTTGCTCTTATGTGCAACAGATGGCGCTGTTTCTTTAAAACAGAATGCTTTTACCTGTCACAGGTGTGGCATCTATACTAATACTTACGAAATGAACGGTTTGCTAAACAACACACCTCGTTTCCAATGGAATATCTCACAAAATTAAATCAAAATGAAAATAAATCAAAATCTATGAAAATTCAATTTATTAATGCAATCGGAAACATTGAAATGGAATTCGTTACACATTTAATAAAGCAAGTGTGTTGCTATTATGTGCAACAGAGGGGGCTGTTTAAAAAAAAGCATGTTTTTACCTGTCACAGGTGTGCCATTTATATAGTAGGTATATAAAAACTCGCATATTCGAATGGAACGTTGTGTCAGAATTTCAAAGCAATCGGTGAAGAACTTTGGGAGACTACAGCATGTGTTGCTCTTACGTCCAACAGATGGCACTGTTTTTCAAAAAATATAAAGTAGGTATATAAAAACATACGCCTATTCGAATGCAACGTCGTGTCAAAATTTAAAAGCAATCGGTAAAGGGGTTTCGAAAATTTCTCTCACGTGAAAAACACTTGAAAAACACAATTTAAAATAAAAGCAAGTTTTTCTCTGTCACTGACGTGACATCAATATAGTATGTATATAAAAACCCGCTTGGTTGCAAGTGGAACATTGTGTGAAAATTTCAAAGCAATCGGTGAAGAACTTTCGTAGATTAGCGATTTTGAACAAACGAACATTTCCATTTTTATTTATCTACTAGCTGTACCCGCCACGCATTGCTGTGGCTTAGTCTGGTTAAATGAAAAAGAATGAAATGAGAAAGCGCACATTTCTAATATGTTTAATTTCACAATGCTTGTGGGTATACAATATTTTTTGTTGTTCCACAGTCTGTGGAGATCTAGAGATTGTCTGGTTTGCCGACTCTAGAACACGCAACATTTAATTGTCTATGTGAGAAGCAATCCGTGTCTAGATATAAACCGCATAATTCTAAAGATTGGCTCTGAGCTTTGTTGATGGTAATTCCAAACGCCAATCGAATTGGAAATTATAATCTGTTAAAATGAAATGGCATATGTGTTGGAATCATAGGAATGCGAGGAATGAGGACATCTTCACCTTTGAAAGGTCCGGTCAAGATTGTTGCTTCTACGACGTCGCTGATTAATTTTTTTACTGCAAGGGGCGTGGCGTTGCAAAGTTTTGGCTGGTCGATATTTCGCAACATGATAATTGGCACGCCGATTTTCAATTGCCGTACGTGTGATGGTATCCCTGGCAGATCGAGTGAATTCAAAAATTCTGTTGGGTAATTAACGGCTTCATCTGCTTCCTCAACAGTGTCGACGGACTTGTATGTGACTGCCTCCCTTTGTATGTTAGACTGAACAATATTGTTAAGTTCGTAGACGTTTTTGTTCTTGGCTGCAAGAATAGCTCGTTCATTCAGCCAATCGTGATTCTTATAATTGGGATTGAATATTGGAAAATACTTTCTCAAAAAAATCTTCTTTTGACGTCACTAAATTGCAGAAGTTTTGAGGCAATGAAATTCGTCCTTAGGTCAGATCAACCGGCACGTTTCCGTTCTCAATTTCCAGAAATTGATGTGAGAATATCCCAGCTGATCGATCGTTTTGCAGCTGAACATGCAAATTTGTAGTTAATTTTAACATTTTTACGTAGCGCCACAAAGTAAAGTATTTCAGGCAAGCATTTATTTCGTCCACTGGTGCCGATCAAGGAATAACAGGTAATGTTTGCCTAAAATCTTCAAGCAATATTAATGCATTCCCAATTGGTCTGATGTTTCCACGCAAATCTTGGAATGATCGATCAAGAGCCTCGAGCGATTTTTTGTAGTCGATTGTGCATTCATCCTAAACAATAAGTTTGAATTTCTGCAATACTTTTCCCATGCGGATGCTTTGGAAATGTTGCATGTGGTAGTTTCAATGAATTTCATGTTCTATGTCAACTTCAAAGCCGAATGAGCAGTTCTTCCACCTAGTAGCAATGTCGCAGCTATTCAGGACGATGCAAGAGCTAAGGCGATGCCATTTTGTGATTGAATTTCTGCCAGAATCAATCTAATTAGGAACGTTTTTCCAGTTCCTCCTGGCACGTCTAAGAAGAAGATTTCTCCTAGCACATTAATGACAATTTGAATTATTTGATCGTATATGCCTTTTTGCTCAAGCGTTAGCTTAGGAGTATTTGATTGCACATACAGCAACAGATCACCCGTGTTGTAATTTTGTTCACGACGCAATTCTACATCGAACGAAGCACTAGCAGATCAATTTTGTGACGGCATTCCAAATTGATTGAGAACTTTGTTCGCAATTTCTAAGCACAAAACCTTAATCATTACCAACGCTTTGCTGTAGATTTCTGCTGTGGAATCCATGTTCATATTTGAATTTTCCTTGTGTATTCGACAGACAATATTTTAAGCTAAGTACGTATATTTCTCCCATAACTCTGTTTGAGATGAAGGAAAGTAGGCGGTCAATATGATTGCAAACAATGCACGAATTTGATTTGGATGTGACGTGTTTGACGCATCATTAATGCATACATCCCAGTGTCTGTCGTTCTCCAATAAATACAGAGCTTGACATGCACTACGGAAAGTGGCATGTTTAATGCCGTTGACAAATCTCAATTGCTGGAAAGTCGTTGGACCGAGCACATTTACGAACAGCATGCGAATAAAGAAGCATTCATCATGATTGGCATGCACGGTGTACAGTGTGCCTATCGTAGTTTATTTGAATATGCCAGGTTGTCCGTCGACTCGCTCTCCTCATCTGCGTCGTTCAAATGATTTTCTGCTCGCATTCTATATGGGGCATTTCCGAATACAGCAGTGTTTTCGCGAACGCGTTATTTTGACATAACGTTAAGAAAGCAGTTAACGTTGTAGCCGGTGGATTCATAGCTATTTGTTGCACATTTGCAGCTGTGAAATATACGCGTTGTCCATTTTCTTGTTTTAAAAAACAAAACAAAAAAAAGAATACTAACAAAATATTTCAATTAAAACGCAGATCAATCGACACAGCTCCATTCCACCGCCAATTGCACTGAAAAATGAGAACAGTTAAAAAAAATCGAAATGAAAAACAAAGAAAAAGTAAAAAATAAACTATACTCACGAAATGAAAGGTATGATAAACAACACAGCTGAATTCCAATGCAATGTCACACAAAATAATTAAATCAAAATGAAAATAAATCGAAATCTATGAAAATTCAATTTATCAATGCAATTGGAAACATTGAAATGGAATCGTAAGATATTTAGTACAACCTGTGTTGCTAGTTCGTACAACAGATGGGGATGATTTTCAAGAAAACCATGTTTTTACCTGTTACAGGTGTGGCATCTATATAGTAGGTACATCAAAACACATGCGAATTCGAAAGGAACGTTATGTCAAGATTTCAGAGCAATTGGTGATGAAAATTCGGAGATTACAGCATGTATTGTTCTTACGTCCAACAGATGGCGGCGTTTAAAAAAAAAAACATGTTTTTTCCTGTCCCAGGTGAGGCATGTATATAGTTGGTATATAAAAACATGCGCCTATTTGAATGCAATGTTGTGTCAAAATTTCAAAGCAATCGGTAAAGGGGTTTCGAAGATTTCTCTCACATGAAAACATATTAAATTCATAGTTTTTCAGAAAAAGCATGTTTTTTCCGTCACAGACGTGACATCTATATAGTATGTATAAAAAAGCTGTTCGGATGCAAATGGAATGTTGTGTGAAAATTTCAAAGCAATTGGTCAAGAACTTTCGGAGATTAGCGATTTTGAAGAAACGAACATTTTCATTTTTATTTATATACCAGCAGTACCCGGCCACGCGTTGCTGTGGCTCAATAACTCATATGCTTTGCTGAGCCACAGCAACTTCCCTGTACCCAAGTCCTCCTCACCATTCCCCCTCACTCGTCTCCTCGGCCTCCCTACCATTCCCCACTCCACTGTCCTCTCGTCCTCCCCTATCCCCATATTCCCCACTCCACCATCCTCTCTTTCTTCCACCATGCCCCACTCCCCTTTCCCTTTGTCCTCCCCACCATGCCCCACTCCCCAGTTCCTTTGTTCTCCCCATTATTCTCCATTGCCCCCATCCCCTCGTCTCCACCATCCCAAACTCCCTATCCCTTCCCCATCATTACCTATCCCTTGCCCCTCGTCCTCCCCACTATCTCTCACTTCTGTTCCTCATCATCCCCACCATTCCCCACTCCCTCGTCCAATGCCTTCCCAAATGGTCTGAGTTCCCGTTAGAAAATTGGAAACATCAAGTGATCTGATATTCCCATCACTGAAATATAAATAAAACAGTTTAAAAATTAAATGAAAATATGAAAAAAAATAAAAAAGAATATACTCACGATATGAAAGGTTTGGTAAACAACGCAGCTCAATTCCATTGCAATTCACACAAAATAGTTAAACCAAAATGAAATAAATCAAAATCTAGGAAAATTCAATTTATCAATGCAATCAGACACATTGAATGGAATTGTAACATATTTAGTATAGCATGTGTGTTTCTCTTACATGCAACAGATAGCACTGCTTTTCAAGAAAAACATAGTTTTACCTGTCACAGGTGTGGCATCTATACTTATACTTACGAAAGGATCGGTATGGTAAATAACACAGATCAATTCCAAGACAATATCACACAAAATAATTCACTAAAAAATAAAATAAATCGAAATCTATGAAAATAAAATTTATCAACGCAATCAGAAACATTGAAATGGAATTCGTGATATTTATTATAGCATGCATGTTGCAATTATGTGCAACTGATGGCACTGTTTTCAAAAATGAATGTTTTTACCTGTCACTGGGGTGGCATCTATATAGTAAGTATATAAAAACACGTGACTATTCAAATGCAACGTTGTGTCAAAATTTCAAAGTAATTGGTGAAGAACTTTGGAGATTACAGCGTGTGTTGCCCTTATGTCCAACAGATGGTGCTGTTTAAAAAAAATATATTTTCCTGTCACAGGTGAGGCTTGTATATAGTAGGTATATAAAAAGACGCGCCTATTCGAATGCAAGTTGTGTCAAAATTTCAAAGCAATCGGTAAAGAGGTTCGAAGATTTCCCTCACATGAAAAACACAGTTTTTCAGAAAAAGCATGTTTTTTTACTGGTACAGACGTGACATCTATATAGCATGTATATAAAAACCTGCTCTGATGCGAATGGAACGGTGTGTGAAAAGTTCAAAGCAATCGGTGAAGTACTTTAGGAGATTAGTTCAGCTTGTTTGCATTTGTGTTGCCACGTGGCCCCCACAAAAGTGAGATGATCTGATGAGAGTAACTATGCCCAAGATTCTAACAAGTGCCGTCGGGATGGTGGGAAAAATAGCCTCGGCTACCATCGTCTTCTATACGATGATGGTTAGTCGAGTGGTTAAGGTTGTGAGAACCGACCTGTGAGATTTATATTTATTATTTGATATGAATTATATAGAATTTATATTTACATTAATTTATATATTTCGATAGCAATTTGTATATGTTTAGCGACGTATTTCTGCAATATTCTCACAAATCAATTTCTTACACATTAGGGCGGGTTTATATTAATTTATATATGTGCAGTCAATCAAACTAAATGATTTTTGTGAACTAAGTTTTAATTGAGTCAATCAAAATTCAAAGCAATCGGCGAAGAACTTTCGGAGACTAGCGATTTTGAACAAACGAACATTTCCATTTGTATGTTATAGATATCTATATCTATAAATAAAAATGGAAGTGTTCGATTGTTCAAAATCG
>WNGS01081898.1:0-12122 GCA_020271785.1 Procambarus virginalis
CCCCCCCCCCCTGCCTATCCATGGGTTTGGACGGTAGAGTGGCGGTCTCGCTTCATGCAGATCGGCGTTCAATCTCCGACCGTCCACAATTGGTTGGGCACCATTCCTTCCCCCTGTCCCATCCCAAATCCAGACCCCCCCTTCTTAGTGCTATATAGTCGTAATGGCTTGGCGCTTTTCCCCTGATAATTCCCTCCCTGCCTGCCTCACCTCACTGGGGTGCGGCTGTAAGGCGGGTTGTTCACTGAGAACATCTGCTCAGCTTCCTGCTCAGGTACAACAGCACTGGAACAGTCAGTCATGAGGCTGAGTTTCCTCACCACCAGACTGGCTGAGCCCAAGAGGCTCAGGAACCTATACATCAGTTGACTGACAGTTGAGAGGCGGGACCAAAGAGCCAGAGCTCAACCCCGCAAACACAACAAGGTGAGCACTGGCTGTATCTCAAGGACACGTCGATGTTATTAAATTTACCTTCAGCACAGTCAAGGTCAGAACACTACCGCCACACGCAGGAAACAAAATATAATAGATGGTTCTACCTCTAGATATTTATAATAGTGGTGACACCAGAGTTAAGACTATGGTAGTGGTCCTGTGAGGGCTGTAAGACTATGGTAGTGGTCCTGTGAGGGCTGTAAGACTATGGTAGTGGTCCTGTGGGGGCTGTAAGACTATGGTAGTGGTCCTGTGAGGGCTGTAAGACTATGGTAGTGGTCCTGTGGGCTGTAAGACTATGGTAGTGGTCCTGTGGGGGCTGTAAGACTATGGTAGTGGTCCTGTGGGGGCTGTAAGACTATGGTAGTGGTCCTGTGGGGCTGTAAGACTATGGTAGTGGTCCTGTGGGGGCGTAAGACTATGGTAGTGGTCCTGTGGGGGCTGTAAGACTATGGTAGTGGTCCTGTGGGCTGTAAGACTATGGTAGTGGTCCTGTGGGGGGCAAGACTATGGTAGTGGTCCTGTGGGACGGCAAGACTATGGTAGTGGTCCTGTGGACGGCAAGACTATGGTAGTGGTCCTGTGGGACGGCAAGACTATGGTAGTGGTCCTGTGGGACGGCAAGACTATGGTAGTGGTCCTGTGGGACGGCAAGACTATGGTAGTGGTCCTGTGGGACGGCAAGACTATGGTAGTGGTCCTGTGGGACGGCAAGACTATGGTAGTGGTCCTGTGGGACGGTAAGACTATGGTAGTGGTCCTGTGGGACGGTAAGACTATGGTAGTGGTCCTGTGGGACGGTAAGACTATGGTAGTGGTTCTGTGGGGGCAGGAAGACTGTGGGGGCTAAGATCTGTGAGCCATCAAGTGAGACAGGATGAACGGTGTTGACTCAATCCACCAGTGGAAGTGTAGGTGAAGGCTGTCTCCTCTACCATAACCAGCTCCTCCCTCTCTTCCTCCACTCTTATCTTTATGTCTATTCTATCCACCTATCTATCGCGGTCAATCCCTCCCCCCACCGTACTCTCTCACTTCACTCCTCTACCATCTCCTTCCTTCCTTCCTCTCTGCCTCAATCTCTCATCGCACTCAACTATCCTCATCTCTTCCTAATTCCACTATTTATTTTTCGCCATACTCTCTCAGTCCACTTCACGCTCAGTCCACATACTGAGCCCAAGCACACACACACACAGTCCTTATTATCTCTCACTCTCACCCAATCCTTTCGCACGAACCCAATCCTCTCACATACACCCAATCCTCCCCTCCCCCAGTGTCTGTTCTAGTACTCATATTTACCGTCACCTTCTCGAGACTTGATCCAGTTACTTTCAGTCCCGATGTCTCAACACTTTCCCCCTTACCTGCTCTTTCTACTAGCCTCGAACTCAAAACAAACTTCGGTCGGACGTAGAGTACATGAGCTTCCCGGAAGCTATCTTGAGATTTGATTTGATTTTCTCATGTACTTCAAGGTACCACATGAAAGACTGGGAAGGAAATTACAAACACGTGGAATAAATGGTAAATTGCTAGATTAAAACAATAGTTAAAACAAAGAAATCAAGGTGTCTTAAATGAAAGAACATTTTACTGGAAAAGTGTTGAGAGTGGAGTACCGCAAGGTTCCATCTAGGGTCCAACCTTTTATGTCATTGATGTGACAAGAATGATCAAATTAGCAGATGACATAATATCTATGGTCTAATATAAAGCGAAAACAATATTGAGGACTTGCAAAGATATCTACATGAGCTCTACCAATTGTCAGAAGACTGGCAAATATTTGTTAATATTGAACAATGCAAGAGTATGCGTGTACAAATATCTAGTGCATCGCCATTACGACTACTGTGTCTAAGCAGGGAGACCTCACCTTCAAAGGGACATACTTGCTTTGAAAAAAGTTCAACTCGGATACAAAAATCGTCTCCAAACTAAATCGACTCTGATCTCGTCTAAATGATCGCTGATCTCGTCTAAACTTGTAAAAATACTGAGCAATTTGGAATATGTTCATTCAGACAACTTCTTTAAAAAGGTCAAATGTAACACAAACAAGTTGCAACAGCCACAATGTAGGACAGAAAACTGGAGATGCTTTCTTACCCACAGGTTTATAAACCAATGGAACCGCCTACCCGCAGGAACTGTAAATGCCAAGACATTGCTACAGTTCAAAATCTAGTTTGAACAAATCCTGAGAAAAAATTGGAGGGGGGATATTTGACAAGCCACCGGCTTCCTGTCCCTGCCGAAACCACTTTCAGGTAAATCATGAATTTGGGTAAATAATGAATATCACTTATAACACAACCAAGCAGCCGATTTTTTTTTCTCAACACAATTTATACTTTAATCTGTATTAAGTTTTAGTCTTAAGTGTTTTTCCTGCCCGAAACGCTTTGCGTAATAGTGGCTTTAGGCATTGTATGTACTAGCTCTATCTATCTATCCACCAACTTTTGTATTTCACCTTGTATGTATGTACTTTACCTGAATAAATATTTGTATTTGTATTTAAAAGAGAATGACTCTTGGAGTTATGATTCGCCAGTCCTTGGTAGCTGCTTAGCAAGTCTGGAGCAGTGGTAAAACATGGAAACGAAAACTAATGAATCATCAACCTCTCCTGTGTGACAGTGAATATGAGCAGCTTCCTCACTGTCCTGTGTGGCAAGATAATTATAATAGTTTACCTTAATAGATTCTCTCTTTTTCAAGTCATATGTATCATTTTCTTTTTCATAATTTTGTGGGGAGACTAATTAAATTGTTTTGAAAATTATAATTGTCAAGATGCGGTTCTGCACATTGCTAGAAAATGGACCGTAAATAGAAGAGCTTCTTTCTCCGGGTTAACAGAATGGCCGTGTGAATAAACACCCTTAAAACCCATCACCTTGGTATGGATGCGACCTTCCCAAAACCCACCCGCAACGGGTGGGGGCCTCCGTTTTTGGAACGATTGGGCCCTCCACCTGGAGAACCACAGGGCTAACAACACTTGTTTCGGTAGTACAGTCGGGTACGTTCTCGACTTACAATCGAAAAATCCGCATTCGAAGCCCGGACGGGACAAAAATGGTTGAGTGTTTACCCAATGCCTCTGTTCACCTAGCAGTAAGTAGGTACACAGGAGTTATTCAGTTTTTTGTGGGGTTGCATCCTGGGGAGGGTCAGTAATTCGACCTTGAGGTGGGAGGAGGGGAGGACCCCAGATATAAGCCTAAAATGTAAAAATGGTGACTGCATGTCCCTACAGTGAATTATATATAAGTTATAGAGCCTTGGATTGTCAATGAGCAATCTGAGAGCAGCAGTACACTGAGAACTTCAACAAGATCTTGTAGATCTGAGGCAAAGTGAAATTGACACCAGTAATTCCATCTATCATCATACTATCATGCAAGAGGAGCCACACATCTATGGATCATCCAATAAAATCAGCAGACTTCTAGATGTTACTACTGCTCGGCTTAGACTCGGTTACAAGTATCTCTGGGAATTCTCATTATCTGCCGATGTAGACCTAACCAAATGTAAACTGTGTCAACAAAATTATTCCCACACCCTCCGTCACTATGTGATGGAGTGCGAAAACATACGTGAATTTAGAGACAATTCTATAACCAATGTTCCAGCGATGTGTAAATATTTCATTCAAAATGATCTGCTACCAGAAATTCTAGCCAAATATCCCCAGTTTGCTAACTGTAGGTAGTAACTGAGTGATTGTAACCTATCCACCGCTACCCACTGGATGGGGGGCGGTGTGCAGGACAAACATATAAATTGTGACACTAGCTCTCCACATATGTCAGTTGCTTAATTTAAAACCTGTATTTGAGGTCGATCTCGACCCCATTGTTGATGTGACGACTTATATTGAATTTTGTAACTAGCTCATCAAGATTGTAACTTGCTTAGCTAAATGAATTGTGGGGCTCAGTCCCTGAGCCCATTATGTGCCTCTAACCCTTTCCACTACCGCCCACGGGATGGGTATGGGGTGCATAATAAATGAACTAAACTAACTAAGGGGGTAACCCGGCGTTGCCCGGGTCTGTGTGCCTCCCATCTATCTCACTTCTACCTATCCAGCTATCCCCTCTACCCATCAACTATCCATCCATTTACTTGTACATCTATCCATCTTTTCCCCTCTATCCCCTACCCCCCATCGTCCCTCACTCCGTCCCCCCATCTCCCTCCCCCCTTCCCAACATCCTCCACTCACCAAGGTGATTCTCCTTTCTATAAGAAAAAATAGGGTTTGAAATTTTGTTATATAATTTTTGTTCTTAAGTACAGTGGTGGATGGTGGCAAAAATCGTGGTGGTGGTCTGAATGTGACACTGGCACGCTGTTTCCCCTTGTAATTCTGGGGACCTAAATCAGTCCAAGTTCACACCGGACCCCAGGCCATTATCTCTCTCAATTTGGATGAAGCTAAGCCCTAACGTTTGGCTTCCAACTTTGAACAGACATTATCTCTTAAAGACATAGACAAGTTCAGCAGGAAAGTACCAACCAATTAGCCTAACCTCACAGACCTGCAAGCCCAAGGGGAGAATCCTGAGGAAATCATTTACCATTCCAGTCAACAAAATTGTAAAATAAGACAAGTTTAACAAAATATCCTGCCTTACTAACCTACTTACATTTTGTTAAACCGTAACCAACTTCTCGGACAAAGGACGTCTAGGTGTAATGTTCATGGACTAGGAAGTCAGAAACGCCTAACAAAGAAATCCTCACGAACCCCAGAAAGGGCCCGAAGACTGGCAAATGCTGTTCATTGCCGAAAAATGCAACACTTTACAGATGTAAGCGCAACAACAATATTTATCATAAAATGGAGCAAATTGATGATAAAGTGGACCCAGCACAAACGCGGATTTTTGTTTAACAAAATTTTAACACACGAAAGTGAACCTAGAAGTTATGTTCCACCAAATGTTAGAAATAAAAGAACTTTTGCATTCCGGGGAAAACACAGTGGTTATTCAGCTATACAAGTGTCTGGTGCTGACTAATACAAGGACAACATTAATTATAGCAAGTGAATGCGAGGCGAGCACGAATGGGAACCCAACAACAGGCAACAACAATCAGAAGGATCACAGATCAGTCTTAGAAAAACATAAGACTAACTAAAAATATTGAAGCATTATTATATAAATTATATAAAGTCTTCCCGAGGAAATGAATGTGTATATATATGGGAATATCAAAGGCTGAGTCACAAGGCGAGGTTGAGGCAGACAGGAAGACAAAGAGGCCCTCCACCGTAGGGTAAAACAGCGGGAGATGGGCTCTCTCCTTTTGTCCCGTCTCAGTGTGATGTCACTTGATCCTACTCCACTCCCCCGATTACCGATGACCAATTAGGTCCTCTGCCTTCTGCAGCAGTGACCAATTAGTCCAGCCAATTTTGATTCATTAGCTGCCGGACTGGTCATTCTAGTGTCCGGACACTGGTGACCTTGGGCGGGTGTCCATGGGGGAGGACAGTATATGGTCATTACGAAGACAGTAAGAGACGGGGAACAACTCCACAAGAGCCGTGACGAGGATTCGAACCTACGTCTGTGAGCATCCCAGACGCTGTGTGTAGTGTAGTGTTAGGTGACGGGAACCTTGGAGAGGGGGTAGGTAAGGTACCATGAGGACGGGATGGTAGCCTAGCTTAATGTTCCAGACGACGGCCGCAGAGCAGGGCAAGTTACAGCCCCGCTCCTGTGCCAGGTAAGTCCACTACGGGCTCACCATAGCCCGTGCTACCTGGAACTTTTTGTTCCCAGTAGCTGAATTTTTAAAACAACGGCCGCAGAGAAAATATTACGAGAATGAATGCCACGATGTAAACAGTTTTACGAACTGCATAATATTTTGTCTTAGAACTATCAATCTTGCGATGTAACTATTTAATTACCAAATCTGTCATTTTCGAGGCTATCATATTTTCGAGGCCGTTGTTGTTCGCACATGATATTTTCTTCGGTATTAGGTATTTAAACTTTTAGATTTGTCATCACTTCATTTAGCAATTGATATATTTAGCGTGTCACTTTGACTGGTCGGTAGAGCGAAGGCTTGCACTTCTTGCAGTTCGCCGTTCGATCCCCAGTGATCCAAGAGCTTTGTCACCGTTCACCAAGGCGGGGTCCAAGAGCTGAGCTCGAGCCTTCAGGCAGACACACGTGCAATTGCGCGAAGTGAGTCATCCAGCTTTGGTAGCCAGAGTTTAGGGAATACACTTGCGAAATTGTATTGAGTAAGGCAGTGTGCACTCTGGTGATTGTTGGTCCCTTTTACTGCCTCTGACTGTCACTCTTCCTTATGTTTGACTTCTGGTGGTGGTGGGACCAGTAGTTAGTGATGGTGGTGGTAGTTAGTGGTGGTGGTGGGAGCAGCAGTTAGTGATGGTGGTGGTAGTTAGTGGTGGTGGTGGGAGCAGCAGTTAGTGATGGTGGTGGTAGTTAGTGGTGGTGGTGGTGGGGGACCAGTAGTTAGTGATGGTGGTGGTAGTTGTGGTGGTGGGACCAGTAGTTAGTGGTGGTGGTGGTAGTTAGTAATGGTGGGAGCACCAGTTAGTGGTGGTGGTGGGAGCAGTTAGCTGTGATGGTGGTAGTTACTGGTGGTCGAAATGTTAATGTGGCGAATTGTCTAGATTGTTGACTGGTGTCGTTGCGGTGTGACGTCACTACGCCAGCCCGGGCTCACGGTGTGACGTCACTACGCCAGCCCGGGCTCACGGTGTGACGTCACTACGCCAGCCCGGGCTCACGGTGTGACGTCACTACGCCATCCCGGGCTCACGGTGTGACGTCACTACGCCAGCCCGGGCTCACGGTGTGACGTCACTACGCCAGCCGAGCTCACGGTGTGACGTCACTACACCAGCCGGGCTCACGGTGTGACGTCACTACGCCAGCCCGGGCTCACGGTGTGACGTCACTACGCCAGCCCGGGCTCACGGTGTGACGTCACTACGCCAGCCCGAGCTCACGGTGTGACGTCACTACACCAGCCCGGGCTCACGGTGTGACGTCACTACGCCAGCCCGGGCTCACGGTGTGACGTCACTACGCCAGCCCGGGCTCACGGTGTGACGTCACTACGCCAGCCCGTGCTCACGGTGTAAGCGCCTCAGCCTGACCAGACATTTGAACCTCAGGCAGCCCAACCGACCTCTCGAAGCCTAGGCCCCTATAGGCCTAGGAAGTGTCAATATCGCGGCGCTTTCATCCCAAGCACCGAAGTGTCGACGCTCAGGTCTATAACTACCGCCAGGAGGACAGGATGAAAACAGAAAAAATCTGAATTATAAAAATGTTTAATGCACAGTGTTGCCATATTATGTTACCCCTTTTATGCCTCACCTCACGTGCGTGCGTGTGCCTCTGTGTGTAATTGCGTGTGCGTGCGTGAGTGTAATTACCTATCAGTACCGTCCTATCCGTGACTACGGGAAAGTGACGCCTATGTCCTGGTGACCCGCCTAACTTGCTTATACCTGTAGCGGAATAATTTAAATATTGTGGGAAGTTCCCACGAAGAGCCAAAATTACTTGGGAAAAACCATGATACTAACCCAACATGTCCTCTATATTGGACTCTGGGTGTCAACTTAAATTTAGATACGCATCTCTTATAGTTAGCTCACAGTTAACCATGTATACTTTACAATAAACTTTTCTTGGATAAACTGATGCTGAATAATGCTTATGGATCTTAATAACAATCCACGAATTATATTTAAACAGGAATATTTAACAAGAAAATGTGTTGACTAAAATAGCATCCTGACAACTATTATAACATATTCTTGTGATAAATTACTTATTTAATTCATATAAAATTAACAAACCTTAGCAAAAGTGTACAGTTATTAGCAATAAACTCTGTAAACCAGGTAAATATCTCCTGCTAGCCCCTTTATTCATCACAAGGTAAAATTTCCAGACTGGTGCTACATATTGCAGTATTGATCTAAGAAAGGCCATGTAGATTGCATTGAAAAAGCATTCTGATTTAGATTTCTAAACGACGTTCTAATTTTTGCCAGCGTCCCATATGCTGCTGCTGTTGCTCTGTTGTTGTTGTTTTAG
Organism: Procambarus virginalis; assembly: GCA_020271785.1. Lineage (NCBI taxonomy): Eukaryota > Metazoa > Arthropoda > Malacostraca > Decapoda > Cambaridae > Procambarus > Procambarus virginalis. The sequence continues at coordinate 8,562 of WNGS01081898.1, forward strand.
ATACAGCTACTTGGAACAAGAAGTTCCAAGTAGCACGGACTATGGTGAGCCCGTAGTGGACTGGAGAATGTTGTAATTATATCTACAACAACAGAGCGAGAAAGAGAGAAAGCAAGCAAGCGAGAGAGCGAGCAAGCAAGCAAGCGAGAGAGCGAGCAAGCAAGCAAGCGAGAGAGCGAGCAAGCAAGCAAGCGAGAGAGCGAGCAAGCAAGCAAGCGAGAGAGCGAGCAAGCAAGCAAGCGAGAGAGCGAGCGAGCAAGCAAGCGAGAGAGCGAGCGAGCGAGCAAGCGAGAGAGCGAGCGAGCAAGTGAGAGAGCGAGCGAGCAAGCAAGTGAGAGAGCGAGCGAGCAAGCAAGCGAGAGAGAGCGAGCGAGCAAGCAAGCAAGCAAGCAAGCGAGAGCGAGCAAGCGAGGGAGTAAGCGAGGGAGCAAGCAAGCAAGCGAGGGAGCAAGCAAGCAAGCGAGGGAGCAAGCAAGCAAGGGAGCAAGCAAGCAAGCGAGGGAGCAAGCAAGCAAGCGAGGGAGCAAGCAAGCAAGCGAGGGAGCAAGCAAGCAAGCGAGGGAGCAAGCAAGCAAGCGAGGGAGCAAGCAAGCAAGCGAGGGAGAGATAGCAAGCAAGCAAAAGAGCAGGCAAGCCAGCAGAGAGAGCACGAACAAGCAAGAGAGCGTGGGTTTGAGCGGGTTCCCCCTCACATCACCAGGGGGCCGCTGTCATCAACATCAGCCCACAGTCAGATATCATTACGTCCTGGCGGTGGTGATGTGCAACATCCAACCAACGGCAGGAATTTTATATTTTAGCAGAGTTGTTTGTGTTGGCCAAGAGCAATGTTGTTGTTTTATCGGGTTATATATAAATAATGTTGTGATGGTCCAAGTATAATTAAGATTGGTATGACTATTTTAACCTGGTATGGCCGCCTTTATGTCTACAGCCAGAGCGATTTTACATATTTTTTATTAATCAAGTTAAAAAGTTTTGAGAGATAAGTTACTTTTTGGTTCTAATTATAAGTAATGCCAATTTTGCATAATATAAAGAAACAATATTCAATTTAAGACAATTGTTGACATATTATGTCTATGAACTCAAATGTCTTTGTTCGAAGTTAGTGGCCAGATGTTTTGGTCGTCTCGCTAAACTTTGCAAAATGAATCATGTTAGGTTGGGTAGTGTCATAGGCCAGTCGAAGTGACCCAAGCTCAGCCCCTCCTAGCCTCAGCTGGGGGCTGAGGAGGGCTGAGACTGCTGAGGTCGGGGCTGAGGCAGATAGGTTCTTGAATTAGGGCGTAATGGCCGTGGGGTTCCGAGCGCCACTTGACGGCACGACTGATTGCAAGAGATGACTTGACACCATCCATGATTGCAGAGTGTTGCAACCGTTTCTGATTGCACGAGGAGATAATCACCCACTGGAGCTGTGCGATTCAAGAGTCAAGAATTTTATATTACTGTTGGATCTTCGGTGGAAATTTCCTTCAAATTTGTTTGATTCTTCAACAGCTCCGAGGTTGAGTAAACGCAGTTCTTATCCAGCCTCTTCTCTCTCTCTCGATTTATCTCTTAAAAATATTATTTTTTCCTACCCAGAAATGCACTAACGTAAGCAACCCGCCTAAACTACGCACGGAAAACGTTAATATTACGGTGATATCATTTGTGCTACCGCGACGATTGTACTAATTGGTCGATTCCTTAAAAAAAATGTGACGTATTCGGCGAGTGTTGTCTTATTAATCAGGAATGTAAACTGTTGCATAATAACGCAGCGGGGTGTGGGAGGCACCGTGTTGAGATGCCAGCAACAATAACCTCGTGGAATGGACTGCAACACTGTCGTCGTGTCCCGGATATATGATGAAATATATTACTTTTGTATACGATAATATCTTAAAGCCGTACTGAGAGGAGGAGAATACAAGAAACTCACTGTAGGAGACGTCTACTAATTGCAAGATTGCAAACCCATAATTAATAACGATTTGGTGCCATCATTAACAAGGATCGCCTGAGGACTTGGTGGTGATGAGCGCGAGGAGAATTCCAGTTGTTTACGCCTGGGGGGATAAGTTCCCCTGCCTGGGGGTAAGGGGAAGGCTCCGTTTGGGACCCATGGGGTCCTTACATGGGGATCCTCCTATGGGGGCGAGTCTGGGGTAGTGTGGGCGGGTTGAACATTAGGATATCCTCCCAGGGGGGAGTCGGAAGGGTTAAGGCAGCCGCAGTGCAACAGAAAATGATTTTTTTTCGAAGGGAAACACTGAAATTTTCGACACCACATTTATCATCATTCGCATTAGTGTTTTGTTCACGTTACATTAATAGTAATATCACAATCATTACTGATACAGTTGATATAACTATATGCTTTATACATAACGCTAACAAAGCTCCCAAGAACTAAGTTATCAACGACATATTGGGCGCCGAAATGACTGAACAAGCATATTTAGTTTCGCCTTTTGTAATGTTATGAAAAATGTGAGTACGGATTCAACGGCATATTTTATATCTTGTTACACGCGCACTTTACGAGATGTACTCATCCAAGTTATTATGACAGTAAGACGCTTCGTTAATGATTTATCCATTCTAGCGTTTGTTGTGTACCTGCTTGCCAGCCCTAGTGTACCTGCTTGCCAGCCCTAGTGTACCTGCTTGCCAGCCCTAGCGTACCTGCTTGCCAGCCCTAGCGTACCTGCTTGCCAGCCCTAGTGTACCTGCTTGCCAGCCCTAGTGTACCTGCTTGCCAGCCCTAGCGTACCTGCTTGCCAGCCCTAGCGTACCTGCTTGCCAGCCCTAGCGTACCTGCTTGCCAGCCCTAGCGTACCTGCTTGCCAGCCCTAGTGTACCTGCTTGCCAGCCCTAGCGTACCTGCTTGCCAGCCCTAGCGTACCTGCTTGCCAGCCCTAGCGTACCTGCTTGCCAGCCCTAGTGTACCTGCTTGCCAGCCCTAGCGTACCTGCTTGCCAGCCCTAGCGTACCTGCTTGCCAGCCCTAGTGTACCTGCTTGCCAGCCCTAGTGTACCTGCTTGCCAGCCCTAGTGTACCTGCTTGCCAGCCCTAGCGTACCTGCTTGCCAGCCCTAGTGTACCTGCTTGCCAGCCCTAGCGTACCTGCTTGCCAGCCCTAGCGTACCTGCTTGCCAGCCCTAGCGTACCTGCTTGCCAGCCCTAGCGTACCTGCTTGCCAGCCCTAGTGTACCTGCTTGCCAGCCCTAGTGTACCTGCTTGCCAGCCCTAGTGTACCTGCTTGCCAGCCCTAGTGTACCTGCTTGTCAGCCCTACCGTACCTGCTTGCCAGCCCTACCGTACCTGCTTGCCAGCCCTAGCGTACCTGCTTGTCAGCCCTACCGTACCTGCTTGCCAGCCCTATCGAAACTTTATTTAGTGTTGGGCTTAATGCCTGTCAACCTCTGGAGGGTTTAGGCAATCAAATCCTTACCGACTGTTCAGGAAGACTACTTCAATCCTGAACATAATACAGGACTACAGTTAACTCAGCATGTATACACCGAGAAGCTGGGTACAACGTGTATTTGTACCCGCTTCTCAGCCCTAC
>WNGS01081900.1:0-11559 GCA_020271785.1 Procambarus virginalis
CCCAAATCTACACAGTAAAATAACAACGTACTGGAGTGAACGATATGGAAAAATGCAAGATTGAACAGTGAAGAGCAGAGGTGCATAGGCACAATCAGAGAACACTGTATAAACATCAGAGGTCCGCGGTTGTTCAACGTCCTCCCAGCGACTATAAGAAATATTGCAGGAACAACCGTGGACATCTTCAAGAGAAAACTGGACTGTTTCCTAAGAGAAGTCCCGGATCAGCCGGGCTGTGGTGGGTATGGGCTCTGCGGGCCGCTCCAAGCACAGCCTGGTGGATCAAACTCTCACAAGTCGAGCCTGGCCTCGGGCCGGGCTTGGGAGTAGAAGAACTCCCAGAACCCCATCACCAGGTATCAACCCTACCTAACCTAACCTAACCTATCTTATAGGTTAGGTTAGGCTAGTACCGAAAAAGTTAGGTTGGTTAGGTTAGGTAGGTTAGGTACGCGAAAAACAATCAATTCATGAAAACTTGGCTTATTAGGCAAATCAGGCCTTGCATAGTAGGCTGAGAAGTGCGTTCTGCTACTAGTACGACATATATATATATATATAGATATATATATATATATATATATATATATATATATAATATATATATATATAATATTATATATATATATATATATATAATATATATATATATATAATATATATATATATATATATATATATATATGTCGTACCTAGTAGCCAGAATGCACTTCTCAGCCTACTATGCAGGCCCGATTTGCCTAATAAGCCAAGTTTTTATGAATTAATGTTTTTTCGACTACCTAACCTACCTAACCTAACCTAACCTAACTTTTTGGGCTACCTAACCTAACCTAACCTATAGAGATAGGTTAGGTTAGGTTAGGTAGGGTTGGTTAGGTTCGGTCATATATCTAACGAATTGGGTAGCTTTATCATTTCATAAGAAAACAAATAGAGAAAATATATTAATTCATGAAAACTTGGCTTATTAAGCAAATCGGGCCTTGCATAGTAGGCTGAGAAGTGCGTTCTGGCTACTAGGTACGACATATATATATATATATATATATATATATATATATATATATATATATAATATATATATATATATATATATATATATATAGATATATATATATATATATAATAATATATATAATATATAATATATATATATATCATATATATATATAATATATATATAATATAATATCTATAAATATATATAAATATATATATATAAATATATATATATAATAATATATATATATTTATAATATATAATATAATATATATATATATAAATAAAAATATATATATTGTGACGGTGTTCCCACCCTTCTAATTCTCCCACGCCTGCTGTAAGAGTCATGTCCACCTTTCCCGAGCGTTCTCTACATTGCAGGCAACAATTGAACATGTGTGGGAGAGAACAGTATTCTCGAAGAGCCGAGAAATTTGCGTAAATATAGCATTTTGGCCTGTGGGATAGGTCCTTTAGGGAGCCAATATGGCGCTGGCAAGTCTGTCCTCCCGCCAAAACTGTGTGACGTCAGTGGCGCCAGATTGGTCACCGTCAGCGACATGGCACTGGGAGCCAATGAAAACCAACTTTGGGAAAAGTGACGTCACATAGGCATAGGGGGTCCGCCCGTGTTGGCGCCAGGCGACATCAGTCTTTCACGTCACGTCCGAGAGGTAGGACGCGCGATCGGTCATCCTGTCAGAGTGACGGATTTACCGAACTCCGGTGGATTTAAGCGTCTCCAGTTGTTGGCACGCACTCTGTGAGGTCTTCCTGCAACCCAGTTGTGGCTCAGATAAGGAATTGACAAAATATTGAGCAACAAGTGCTCAGGGACAGGTGTGTTGCAAGAAGTGGGCCGGGCATCGACGTGAGTCGTCGTTGGCAGTTCACCAGTATAAGAGACAGCTTAGTGGCCGGGCCACCCACCGTGAGTGAACCGGGTTGACAGCCTTGTCAACCAGGTTGAACGTGTGATCGACGATCCTGTCAAGTTTGACAGTAACCCCACCTTCGTGGAACCCTACGAGTCAACAGTTGGATGCAAGCACGTCGAGAAGTCTTCCCAAATACCTAGCGATATATCTAGACGACGAGGGAATTGACAGTGTTGTGAGCTTCAAGTGCTCTGAAGTCGGGTGCTGTGCGTGTGAAGCTTAAGCAGCATCGTCTGGTACGGCTGATAACTTCAGTGACTTCGTAGTGGTGAGAGGCAGTTACTCTGGGAGTACAGTGACAAGGACTAATTGGGAAACGTACGACGACCGCCGAGACGTAGGCTGGCTGCCGTAGTTGGGAGGAAAGTTGACGGCCAGGAGACCGACTTCAACCCTGCGACGTACTGTAGAGAAAGAAGCACGGACCTGCTGTGTACAGAAGCGGCGAGACGCGACATCCTAAGGTGTGGGCTTGTGTTTCTGGATGAACGAGGCGAGAGCCTGGACCAGGAGCTACAACCCAACTGTCATCCTAGGATAGGTGAAGTAGGTGTTTACAGTTCCCTCCCATTTCCCCTTTAGTTAGCTATATATATTCTTGTCAGTATATTTTATATGTCGTGAGCAAGTCTCACTTGAGTTTAAGTCACAGAGTGCACAGTATGTGGTGAGGCTACCCAGAGCGCTCACAGTATCAGTTTACATATATATCTATGTGTGGGTGTGTGCAAGCACCAAGATTCATCAGAGAATTTACTGTGACTATTATTATTGATCTGTGATTATTATTATTATATATATTGGTAGTGAACCAGATATTGGTGTATTGATCTCTATAATCTATTGATATAAATGCCTGTTGATTGATCTCTATAATCTATTGATATCAGTGCCCGTGTGTTGATCTCTATAATCTATCAATATAAATGCCCGTGTGTTGATCTCCATAATCTATCGATATAAATGCCTGTGTGTTGATCTCTATGATCTATTGATATATATATGCCTGAAGTTTGATTACTGATTTATATATGACATGATTGTGTGCTGAATAATATCATATACGTGAAGTGTTTGCCAGTGATATCTCTTTAAGAGGAAGTATAAATATAAAGAAAAGTTCAGTGATCAAGTGAGTGCATTCACAGTAAATATTATTAAGAAGAGAGTAATCTTTTGGTACAGTGAAAAGTCACTGTGAGAGTATTGTGAATATAGATGTTGATCGTGAGGCCAGTGAAATCATAAGTAAGCCATGTGAACGTTGAATAGTGTTTTGGAAAAAGTTAAATAAACGGGGATCGTGACAATTAGAAAACAAGTACTAGTCTGTTCCCACGATCGCGAGGGCCCGGTCAGCTGGCATTCTGACAGGTGACACGTGCCGATGTTGCCATATGGTGCGCTCTAGAATATTATGCTATGAATGGAGCGATTGTCATATATTAATTCTGATACATTGATGCATATATATTTCTCGTTGTCTTTTAAGTAAAATACCAAAACTCTTTGGTGTTTGATATCATCCCCTCCATTTATCTTGTGACCGTGTGAGGATGTAAAGTAGAGTGACCTGCCTGATACTATATTACTGGATTTGGCTCTTGCCACAATTACACCTAACCACTGCAGTGTTACTGGACATCTAAAAAACCAGTTGGCGACCTTGAAGGCTGTGTAAGAGTTCGGTGTCGGGAGGGCCACAGATTGAGGGAACGATCTGTGCTCCCACTCATCTTATAATCTAAAGGCCGGTTGTGAGATCGACTGGGATACTCTCCGAGGCCAGCAGTGGAGCCTAGGGATTGAGGGAAGACCCGCCGAACGACGGTGAGTAAGGGTTATTGTTGGAGCAACCACCTGGAAAGGAGATCCAGTCTACTGTTGCTTTAACCCTTCTCTAACGAGAACACCGTGAAACCCCGACATTGGCGACCTTGCCAGGATACAGAACAAGATCAAGGTGGTAATTGTGGTATTAAATATCAGGCCTAGGTTTTCACTCATTGTCACAAGATGGAGGGTGATAAAGTAGCCAGGTTTATAGACACGAGAGACGAGCAAGTACTGGAGGAGTGCACCAAGGCACAGCTGCAGACGATCGCCGACCACTTTGGGATCAAGTTGAGAGCTTCCAAAGTGGGAGAGAGAAGACTTGAGATCATGGCACAGCTCAAGGCACGTGATGAAGCCTTAGGAGAGGAGCGACCACAGACACCTGCCAGTGGAGGAGAGAACTTGAGTACCGGTGGCAGCAGCCGGGGATCCAGTGGCAGCAGGCGCAGTATCAAGCTAGAAATAATGAAGATGCAGATAGAAGCACAGCTGAAGCGTGAGGAAGCAGAAAGGGAAGCACAGCTGCGCAGAGAAGAAAGAGATGCACAGCTGAGGCGCGAGGAAGCAGAGAGAGAAGCACAGCTGCGCCGAGAAGAAAGAGAGGCAGAAGCACAGCAGCGTAGAGAAGAACGAGAGGCACAGCAGCAACGAGAAGAACGAGAGGCACAGCTGAAGGAGCGCGAAATAGACGCTAGGACGAAGCTGCAGGAGGTTGAAGCTAACAAGGAGATTGAGCTGAAACGAGCTGAGCTAGGACTAGTTCCAACTGCCCCACCACAACAGCAGGAGGACCGCCGAGTGAGAGAGAGGGATTTGCCCGTCTTCGTGCCTAATGAGGCTGAGGGTTTCTTCGAGCATTTCGAGAGGGTCGCTACGTTGAAGAAGTGGCCGAGGACAGAGTGGGCGGAGCTAGTTCAAGGAAGGCTCACTGGTGAAGCTCGTGAAGCTTACAACATGCTCGACCTCCAGGAGTGTACCAACTATGATGCAGTAAAACGGGCCGTGCTCCATTCGTTCAAGCTGACGCCGGAGTGCTATAGGAAAAGGTTCAGAGAATGTACCCGATCGCCAGGAAAATCGTATGCGGAGACGGCGAGGGACATGGAGAGGAAATTCGTGAAATGGCTGGAGTCGGAAGGAGCAAGATCGGCTGAACAAATCAAGAGGCTAATGGTCATGGAAAAGTTTATGTCCGTGCTCTCTCCCGAGATTAGGTTGAGAGTAAAGGAGGCGGACATCAAGGACCTGAGAGCCGCGGCCGATCGAGCAGACATGCTAGAAGAAGCGTTACGTCCACGACGAGAGGGACAGCACCGACCGCCCGTATTCTCCAGTTATGGGAGGAATAATAGAAGGTCGGACGATTGGAGGACAGGACCGAGTTATCCTAAGTCCTACCCCTCAAATGGAGACAGCAGAGGACAGAAGAGTGCTGTGGAACCGCCGAAGAAGTCACCGAGGGAGAGCTCAAGAGATCTTGTTATCGTCACGGCCGGAGATGCTGAGCACGAGTCTTTGGAAGGCGCAAGAGAAGTCCGCGGAAGAAGAAGGATCCGTTGTTTCAACTGCGGGTTAATAGGACACATGGCGCGCGAATGTAGACGTCCTAAGCAGCGGGGTTACGTTGCTTTTGTACGGGTAGAGGACCAGTTAGCCGAAGGAGTGCGGGATGGACCCGTACGTAGGAAGAAGGAGGCTAACCCATTCGTGCATGAGGGAACTGTAAGGGTGGGGGACGCAGACCCCATCCCGGTAATGATGCTGAGAGATACTGGGGCGGAATTTACCCTGGTGAGCAGAACCCTTTTCCCTGAGTGTCACGAGAATACCTGTGTAGGTGAGGCAAGTGTGACCACTGTAGGAGGCCCAGTGCAGATGCCCCTACACCAGGTAACCCTGAGTTCGGTTTATGGATGCCAAACCCTAGTAGTGGGGGTCTGTGCGACGATGCCCACGAGGGAGGCACAGGTCATTTTGGGAAATGACGCATGTGGAGGACGTGTCCTACCGAACCTCGTGAAGGACAAGGAGTGCTTGGAGCACCTAGAGAAGAAAGGCGAAGTGTTCGACGCCCGTGGGGACGAGAAAGGAATCGCCAGGGAGGCGTTCCCTGTATGTGCCGTAGTTCCGAGGCAGTGCGACAGACGAGGAGGGCGTGGATCTGATAAGGCCGACGAGGAGACGTCCGCCGGCCTGGGAGTTGATCACCTCGTTAAGGAACCCGGAGAGCAAGTGGAGGGCGAAGGCAGCCCGGAAGGTGAGGTACAGGTGACCCTCACCAGTTCTCTCGGGGTGGACCGCACTAGGCTCGAGGAGCTGCAACAGGCAGAATTCCCCAATTTAATCCGTGAGGCAAATGAAGGACGTGATGGTCCTGAGAAGCCCACTCACTTTTACAGGAATAAAGGCATACTAATGAGGCAGTGGAGACCTGTGAGGATAGAGGCCGGAGAGGCATCTCTAAGTACAAGACAGCAGGTAGTGTTGCCGGCCCAGTGCAGAGCGACAGTGTTGGATCTGTCACACTCTGTTGACTCTGCGGGTCACCTGGGGGTGACCAAAATGTTGCATAGGATCAGGGACCATTTCTACTGGCCAGGTATGGACGCCGACGTGAGGCGTTATTGTAAGACGTGCTTACCGTGCCAGAGGGCAGGAAAGAGCCAATCCGCTATACCTAAGGCCCCGTTAGTCCCTGTTCCAGCGTTTGGGCCCGCATTTGAGCGTCTGTTGGTCGACGGAGTAGGACCGTTGCCAAGGACAAAGAGAGGGAATACCTACCTAATGACAATAATGTGTGCGTCAACCAGATTCCCGGAAGCTGTTCCGATGCGGCGGTTGACGTCAAAAGGAGTAGCTGGGCAGCTGATACGATTTTTCTCTTGGGTAGGAATGCCCAGAGAAATTCAAACGGACTGTGGAAGCATTTTCCAGTCCAAGTGGTTCAGGCAAACAGTGACAAGTCGGGGAGTGATGCAGATTCGGTCGTCGCCCTACCGATCGCAGTCGAAGGGGGCGATCGGAAGATTCCACTCCACCTCGGAGACAGCTCTGAGAATGTGCTGCGTAGAGCAGGAAGACGAGTGGGAAGAGACAGCGGGCCCTGTTTTGTTGGCCATTTGCAAAGCAGTGGCTGAACCGTTAATCTTCTCACAGTTCCGGCTGGTGAACGGACGTGAGGTGTGGAGCCCTCGATCCGTAATAGGTAAGCAGTGGACGCCCAGGATGACCTTGAAGACGGTCTGCAGACACATGAGGAGTGTCACACATTGGCGGCTGCAATACTGGCTGGAAGCCAAGGTTTTCAAAGGAAAAGACAACGTAGTCGCAGATGCGTTGTCCCGCATGCACTAACCAGACATGACTCTTATTTTAAGGGGAGGGGTATGTGACGGTGTTCCCCCCCTTCTAATTCTCCCACGCCTGCTGTAAGAGTCATGTCCACTATTCCTGAGCGTTCTCTACATTGCAGGCAACAATTGAACATATGTGGGAGAGAACAGTATTCTCGAAGAGCCGAGAAATTCGCGAAAATAGAACATTTTGGCCTGTGGGATAGGCCCTTTAGGGAGCCAATATGGCGCTGGCAAGTCTGATCTCCCGCCAAAACTGTGTGACGTCAGTGGCGCCAGATTGGTCACCGTCAGCGACATGGCACTGGGAGCCAATGAAAACCAACTTTGGGAGAAGTGACGTCACATAGGCATGGGGGTCCGGCCGTGTTGGCGCCAGACGATATCAGTCTTTCACGACACGTCCGAGAGGTAGGACGCGCGATCGGTCATCCTGTCAGAGTGACGGATTTACCGAACTCCGGTGGATTTAAGCGTCTCCAGTTGTTGGCACGCACTCTGTGAGGTCTTCCTGCAACCCAGTTGTGGCTCAGATAAGGAATTGACAAAATATTGAGCAACAAGTGCTCAGGGACAGGTGCGTTGCAAGAAGTGGGCCGGGCATCGACGTGTGTCGTCGTTGGCAGTTCACCAGTATAAGAGGCAGCTTAGTGGCCGGGCCACCCACCGTGAGGGAACCAGGTTGACAGCCTTGTCAACCAGGTTGAACGTGTGATCGACGATCCTGTCAAGTTTGACAGTAACCCCACCTTCGTGGAACCCTACGAGTCAACAGTTGGATGCAAGCACGTCGAGAAGTCTTCCCAAATACCTAGCGATATATCTAGACGACGAGGGAATTGACAGTGTTGTGAGCTTCAAGAGCTCTGAAGTCGGGTGCTGTGCGTGTGAAGCTTAAGCAGCATCGTCTGGTACGGCTGATAACTTCAGTGACTTCGTAGTGGTGAGAGGCAGTTACTCTGGGAGTACAGTGACAAGGACTAATTGGGAAACGTACGACGACCGCCGAGACGTAGGCTGGCTGCCGTAGTTGGGAGGAAAGTTGACGGCCAGGAGACCGACTTCAACCCTGCGACGTACTGTAGAGAAAGAAGCACGGACCTGCTGTGTACAGAAGCGGCGAGACGCGACATCCTAAGGTGTGGGCTTGTGTTTCTGGATGAACGAGGCGAGAGCCTGGACCAGGAGCTACAACCCAACTGTCATCCTAGGATAGGTGAAGTAGGTGTTTACAGTTCCCTCCCATTTCCCCTTTAGTTAGCTATATATATTCTTGTCAGTATATTTTATATATCGTGAGCAAGTCTCACTTGAGTTTAAGTCACAGAGTGCACAGTATGTGGTGAGGCTACCCAGAGCGCTCACAGTATCAGTTTACATATATATCTATGTGTGGGTGTGTGCAAGCACCAAGATTCATCAGAGAATTTACTGTGACTATTATTATTGATCTGTGATTATTATTATTATATATATTGGTAGTGAACCAGATATTGGTGTATTGAACTCTATAATCTATTGATATAAATGCCTGTTGATTGATCTCTATAATCTATTGATATCAGTGCCCGTGTGTTGATCTCTATAATCTATCAATATAAATGCCCGTGTGTTGATCTCCATAATCTATCGATATAAATGCCTGTGTGTTGATCTCTATGATCTATTGATATATATATGCCTGAAGTTTGATTACTGATTTATATATGACATGATTGTGTGCTGAATAATATCATATACGTGAAGTGTTTGCCAGTGATATCTCTTTAAGAGGAAGTATAAATATAAAGAAAAGTTCAGTGATCAAGTGAGTGCATTCACAGTAAATATTATTAAGAATAGAGTAATCTTTTGGTACAGTGAAAAGTCACTGTGAGAGTATTGTGAATATAGATGTTGATCGTGAGGCCAGTGAAATCATAAGTAAGCCATGTGAACGTTGATTAGTGTTTTGGAAAAAGTTAAATAAACGGGGATCGTGACAATTAGAAAACAAGTACTAGTCTGTTCCCACGATCGCGAGGGCCCGGTCAGCTGGCATTCTGACAGGTGACACGTGCCGATGTTGCCATATGGTGCGCTCTAGAATATTATGCTATGAATGGAGCGATTGTCATATATTAATTCTGATACATTGATGCATATATATTTCTCGTTGTCTTTTAAGTAAAATACCAAAACTCTTTGGTGTTTGATATCATCCCCTCCATTTATCTTGTGACCGTGTGAGGATGTAAAGTAGAGTGACCTGCCTGATACTATATTACTGGATTTGGCTCTTGCCACAATTACACCTAACCACTGCAGTGTTACTGGACATCTAAAAAACCAGTTGGCGACCTTGAAGGCTGTGTAAGAGTTCGGTGTCGGGAGGGCCACAGATTGAGGGAACGATCTGTGCTCCCACTCATCTTATAATCTAAAGGCCGGTTGTGAGATCGACTGGGATACTCTCCGAGGCCAGCAGTGGAGCCTAAGGGATTGAGGGAAGACCCGCCGAACGACGGTGAGTAAGGGTTATTGTTGGAGCAACCACCTGGAAAGGAGATCCAGTCTACTGTTGCTTTAACCCTTCTCTAACGAGAACACCGTGAAACCCCGACAGCAGAGAGCCAGAATTTGGCTCCAAAATATTGCTCAAGCGTCTAATTTGGGATGTTTGGGATATTTTGAAAACTGCAGGGAGGGTTTGGGCAAAATGCTCTCTGCACGTATTCGAAGTTTGAAATTACGAATTTTATACCGAAAATGTGCCAATTAGAGAGCGGCGATGGGTCACATTTTGCCCAAACCCCCCTGAAATTTTCAAAATATCCGAAAGATCCCAAATTCGACCCTTAAGCCATATTTTGGAGCCAAATTCTGGCTCTCTGCACGTATTCGAAGTTTGAAATTACGACTTTTTTACCGAAAATATGCCAATTACTGAAAGCAGCGATGGGTATCATTTTGCCCAAACCCTCCCTACAGTTTTCAAAATATCCCAAACATCCCAAATTCGACTCTTGAGCCATATTTTGCAGTCAAATTCTCGCTCTCTGTACGTATTCACAGTTTGAAATACCGATTTTTTTTTACCGAAAATATGCAATTACTGCGAGCGGCGATGGGTCATATTTTGCCCAAACCCCCACTGTAGTTTTCAAAATATCCCAAACAATCCAAATTCGAAGATTGAACCATATTTTGGGGCCAAATTCTGGATTTCTGAGCTTATTCGCAGTTTGGAATTACGACTTTTTATGCAGAAAATATGCCAATTACTGAAAGCGGCGATGGACCACACTTCCACCAAACCCTCCCTGAAGTTTTCAAAATATCCTAAACATTCCAAATTTGACGCTTGAGCCATATTTTGGAGCCAAATTCTGACTCTTTCACGTATTCGCAGTTTGAAATTACAAATTTTATACCGAAAATATGCCAATTTCTGAGAGCGGCGATGGGTCAAATTTTGCCCAACCCACCCTGCAGTTTTCAAAATATTCCAAACATCCCAAATTCGACGCTTGAGCCATATTTTGGAGCCAAATTCTGGCTCTCTGCACGTATTTGCAGTTTGAAATTACGACTTTTTATACCGGAAATATGCTTATTACTCACAGTATCGAAGGTTCACATTTTGCCCAAACCCCCCTTCAGTTTTCAAAATATCCCAAACATCTCAAATTCGACACATGAGCCATGTTTTTGAGCCAAATTCTGGCTTTCCGAGCTTATTCGCAGTTTGAAATTACGACTTTTTATGGAGAAAATATTCCAATTACTGAAAGCGGCGATGGGTCACATTTTCCCCAAACCTCCCTACAGTTTTAAAATATATCACAAAACATCCCAAATTCGACACTTGAGCCATATTTTGTAGCCACATTCTGGCTCTCTGCACGTATTCGCAGTTTGAAATTACGAATTTTATACGGAAAATATGCCAATTGCTGAGAGCAACGATGGGTCACATTTTGCCCAAACCCCCCCCCCCCCGTTTTCAAAATATCCGAACATCCCAAACTCTACGCTTGAGCCATATTTTGGAGCCAAATTCTGGTTCTCTGCAGGTATTCCCAGTTTGAAATTACGAATTATTATACAGAAAATATGCAAATTACTGAGAGCAGCGATGGGTCATATTTTGCCCAAACCCCCACTGTAGTTTTCAAAATATCCCAAACATTCCAAATTCGAAACTTGAGCCATATTTAGGAGCCACATTCTGGCTCTCTGCACGTATTCGCAGTTTGAAATTACGAATTTTATACGGAAAATATGCCAATTACTGATAGCAACGATGGGTCACATTTTGCCCAAACCCCCCCTGTTTTCAAAATCCGAACATCGCAAACTCGACGCTTGAGCCATATTTTGGAGCCAAATTCTGGTTCTCTGCAGTATTCGCAGTTTGAAATAACGAATTATTATACCGAAA
>WNGS01081901.1:10584-36263 GCA_020271785.1 Procambarus virginalis
AGTTGAATCGTGTTTGCTTTTAC
Organism: Procambarus virginalis; assembly: GCA_020271785.1. NCBI lineage: Eukaryota > Metazoa > Arthropoda > Malacostraca > Decapoda > Cambaridae > Procambarus > Procambarus virginalis. The sequence continues at coordinate 10,608 of WNGS01081901.1, forward strand.
AATTGATTAAGCTGGAACTAAGACTACAATTATTTACTGCAAGGTCTTGGGACGTGGACCAATATTTTGTGAATGAAAATACAGTGTGTAAGTATTGTATAAATATTTACAACCCCTCGTGTTTGTCTGTCTGTATGTATCTGTATGTTTTGTGTATAACCGGTATGATGATGTTAAAACTGGGTTTTGCATATTCTTGTGCATTTTTGGGGTTCTTTTTATGTGTGTATTCACCTATATGTATTCACCTCTTCGTACTTGCAGCATCGAGCTTCAGCTCTAGGGACCCCGTCCTTCTGAACCGCCGGCTGGTGTCACTTTATACAGTGACTCCCGACCTATTTTCTTTCATATACTTTTTCAAAAAATTGTGTGAATAGGGTTCACTTGTACAAGTCCTGGTGTGTATGTGTGTGAGCTAACCTAGATGTGGCTTGCAGGGTCAAAGCTAGGCTTCCTAGCTCCATCTTCCCACACGTTCCTCAGATGATTTGGCAATGGATTCATTTCTCATGCTCTCAATTATATTTACATTTACAATTTTTGAATAGAGTTTAGCGTCAATGGACTTTTAACTTCTAAAATATTCCAGTTATTGAACAGTACTGTTTACCGGAAAAATGTTTTCTTTCTGGACATTTCTTGTGGGCTCATTTGTTTGTTTTTCTGGTTTTTCGATCTGTGACCCGTTTGGTTTCTGCTGCCTCCAGGCTTTTGGACAGTGGCTGCTGCTCTGGGTCTATTTTTTGTCAATTTCTCTTTTCAATTTTATATGTTTGGCAGCATGTCCATCCTATTTTCTCTGTTTGTCTCCAGTTATCTTCCTTTTCCAATAAATTCAATTCCTTTCAAGCTCGTGAAACAAACCTTGTTGGCGTATTTTTTGATACATTTTTCTAGTTTTTTCTTATCCCTTTCTCTGGCGAGGGGTTTCATAGTGGGAATACATTACCACCTTTGATGGTGTACTGGAAACTTCCGGAAACTTCCTTTGTCTATGTTTGTGAAGGATACAACGGAACGTTGGGTAGTAACTATAATGCTGCTCTTGTGTAGGACTGCTAATGTCTGCTCTGGGCAATCAAATCCCGGGACTTTCCTCCTCCTTTTTTCTGATAAAGGGAAATCTGCCACCCCGTCATCCTGTACTGCTCTACTGCTTCGCACTCCAGTTTCAACCTTTATAACGTTGCATTTGACTGGGTTAAATTCTAGCAGGCATTTGTTCAGACCACTTCTGGAGCGTGTCCAGTGTATCACAATCTATGTCCTGAGGCTTCTCTTTCATTTAGCATGAAGGAGCGATTTGTTATATTCTGGTCGTTGACATATTAGAAACAGAAGGGGCCGCCAGAACCAACCCTTGTGGTACTCCACGCGTGACCTCTCACCACTCTCTGATGTCTCTTCTCTTCTCTCACTATAAGCCTTTGCTTCCTCCCTGAGAGATACTCTCTGACCCACGTTTAGTAACTCGTCTCGATACAACCAGCCCTCGCTTCTCTAGCTTGGACACTGAAGGGTCCTTGTGGGGGGGGGAAAACAGTATCGAATGCTTTTCCTGATAGTCAGGGAATATGCCACTTTAAACATGCTTCTTCTTTTCCCTCCCCCCACTAACCCTCCTCCCTCTCTTGCTATACTACCATTTTAAGAAGCTGGGCTGAATTACTGTTATGTTACTTTAAAACTCCAGCAAGCTTGTCAAGCAGGGATGGTTTCCCCTCAGGCTAAATCCTATGTAAACATTTTGGCAAAGCCAAGGCGTTTCGGCCAAGGAAACTGGGTTGGTGTTTTTTAAGGACCTTTTTTTTTTTTTAGATGTTCTAAAGTGTCCAACTAGTCTGCTTCGGATCCTTCACTCTAGTAACTTGCAGGAATTACTTGTTAGTGATACTGTGTGCGTGCGTACGTGAGCTCACTCATGTGAAGCGAGAAATCAGAGAACACTGTATAAACATCAGAACATCAGAACACTATAAACGCGGTTGTTCAACGTCCTTCCAGCGACCATAAGAAATATTGCCGGGACAAAACCGTGGGAACATCTTTTAAAGAGGAACTGGATAGGTTTTTGCTTCAAGGAGTGCCGGGACCAACCAGGCTGTGGGTTGGTATGTGGGCCCTGGCGGGCCAACTACTAGGCAACTGGCCTGGTGGTCCCAACTCTCACTAGTCAAGGCCTGGCTCCGGTCGGGGCTGGGGAGTAGAAGAACTCCCAGGAACCCCATCAACCAGGTTAAACCAGGTTGGTGGTTGTAAGCCGGCGCGCGCGCACACACACACCACACCAACCACACACACACACACCACACACACACAACACACACACACACACACACACACAACACACACACACACACCACACACATTGTAGATCATATCATTGTTATTATTTCCCCGCATATGGCTCTGAGCTGTACACAGTTCCCATGAGTGTGGTGTATGTACCACAGGGATATGAATGAGGAATGTGTATGTACAGCAGGAATATATAGAGAGTGTATATGTACACAGGGATATGTATAAGAATGTGTATGAACACAGGGATATGTATGTTACGCAGGAGAATGTCTGTTTACTGGATTCAATTTTCGTGTAGACATACAGACGTGCCAAGAAATGTACCCAAAGACGCCACGGCATCTAGATCTAGTAAATATCTACTATCTACTACTATCTACTCCAGAGACACGCACGGACATCTAGTTACGGCGACGATTAGTAATAAGCGTGCCTTGGGTCGTACTGAATTACACGACCCCCAATTTATACGGGTCGTACCCCCTTAGTCGTGATTTGTGGTGTGGGGAATAAGAGAGGAGTTAAGGGTGGTATAGACATGTCAGTGAAAGATTAGACATGGCTAGAGAGGTGTGGAGGATGGTCATCGAGGAGGGGCAATACACTCACCTCGAGTGATCGTGTTAAGGCAGAGGAAATTAGGATTTTGGCCTCGTCACACCTTGGGCTTCTGTGTTGTACTCACCTATTTGTGCTTGCGGGGGTTGAAGCTTTGGCTCTTTGGTCCCGCCATCTCAACTGTCATTCAACTGGTGTAACAGATTCCCGAGCCTACTGGGCTCTATCATATCTACCCTTGTGTGTTGTGTGTGTGGTGTGTGTGTGTACTCCACGTATTTGTGCCTGCAGGATCGAGCATGACCTCTTGGATCCCGCCTTTCTAGCAATCTGGTTGTTTACAGCTCTGACTCCTGTCCCATTTCCCTATAATATCTAGTTTTAAAATTATGAATAGAGTTTGGATGTGTGTGTGTTGTGTGTGTGTGTGTGTGTGTGTGTGTGTGATGTGTGTGTGGCGTGTGCCGTGTGTGTGTGTGTGTGGTGTGTGTGTGTGTGTGTGTGTGGTGTGTGTGTTGAGGGTGGGGTGTGGTGGTACTCACCTAGTTTGTGTTTGCGGGGGTTGAGCTTTGGCTCTTTGGTCCCGCCTCTCAATTGTCAATCACTGGTGGTGTGTGGTGTGCTCAAGTTAACTAATTAGCTTGTTGACCAAATAAACTTGCCACCCAGCTCAACTAGTTAACTAAACAAAATAATTACTAACTAGTGCCCCAGCGCGTTAAGTCATGAGAGAGTATCAGGAGTATCTGTCGTTCAGGTTTACTGTCCTCTGAGCTTACAACCTTCTACCCCTTCCATCTCTCTCTCCATCCTTTTTTTTCTTTCTACTATTCCTTAGTCAATCTCTTGGGTATCCCGCTTTGTCTCTACCCTCCAGGATTATTTCCTACGTCCTGTCTATCTGTTTCTCTCTCTCCGCCCTTCCTTCCTCCTCCTCTGTCCGTTCTTCCCTCTCCTCCCCACCCCCTCTCCACTGACGCCCCCTCATCCCCTCCCGGCACGCGATCACCTCCCTGCCTGTAATTCACACTACCATTTTTGGGATTTGGTCGGAGGCGATCTTGCTGGCGATCCCTGGCCTACAACCTGTCACCGGACAGTGAGCCTTAGGTCACCTGCGTCAAGGTTGCACTGGCGTGCCTCGCTACACCTGTCCATAGCTCAGAGGTGACTGGCTCCGTCAACCCCGCGCCAAAGATCATTTCTCTAACCCCCCATTTTTGCTGACTATGGCGTGCTAAATTTACAAGGAGTGGCGTATTACCTTGATAATTTTTGGCGTGAGTTTGCAATTACCCGGCTGAGACGGTAGGTGTGATTAGCCGCCGTCTGCGCCATCGTGGCAGATTAGGTGACAGGGGGGGGAGGGGGTGTTAGGGTACCTCCTCCTCCTCTGGTAATAAAGAATATGACCTTTTTAGAATAGGAGCTCAGCCTTGGTCATCAGGTATGACTTGTTTGGGTTAAGGAACCTATTCGTTTTGACCAGGCGTGGGTGGCTAGGCTTTCTTGATCCTCTTGGTTGGTGGAGCAGGAGGTGCGGCGGTGCTAGGAGGTGCTGGAGGTGCTGGGAGGTGCTAGGAGGTGCTGGGAGGTGCTCACACTGCAATAGGCAGATTCTCAAGTTAAGCAGTCGCACGCTATAGCTGCTTGGTGTCCTGGGTTCAAGTTAGTTTGCTAAGGTCTCCTTCTCTCTTTCTTCAGATGACATCAAACGTGGATTTGATGTCATCAAACTTTCAAGACATCAAACCGTCTTGAAAGGTGAGACAAGCCAGGGGAGCTAAGACTAGCAGAGAGCGTTAAGCCAGTGTAGCTACATAGCACTATATGCAGGCGATGAGTTACGATAACGTGGCTGATGATATGATGACCACACCACACACCAGATGATGAGGAGGCGAGATGACGTCGTCTCTTCATCTCCTGGTGAGTGGTGTGGTCATCGTCCATAGCACTAGGACACGTGTGGAGCAGGAGAAAGAAAGTGTCATGTCATAGGACCCCTCCTGTTCACCACCAGACCTTGTCATGTCATAGGACCCCTCCTGTCCACCACCAGACCTTGTCAGGTCATAGGACCTCCTGTCCATCACAGCCATCAATGGTTCACATACGCGACTGCACGCCATTACCCGATCTGTTTTAGTTCAGGTATTAAGCTGTCTACTCATGCTACAGCGAGGTCTAAATAGACTTTCAAAACTGACTGGAAATCAGCAGATGAAGTTTATAATGCTCATAGTGGCATAATCCCAAGAGGAGGAAACATAAGGTATGGATATCAGCTAAACAATATTGGCACTGCAAGATCAGATTGTAACGATGTTGTTTTGGTGAGATTAGCAGTGTTCTAAAACAGAAAACCATACACAGATGTTCGAAATAAGGACAGTTTATTTCGAACATCTGAACATTCGTAGTTGGAAAGTATTAGTAATTAAAATGATAATATTTATGTTACACGCGTTATCTGGCTTTTGTAAGGCCGCCTCTGACATCACAACATAATCAGGTCTCCGTAGACGATGCTAGTGTCGGGGGTGACATGAGGGTCGGGGTGACATGAGGGTCGGGGGTGACATGAGAGTCGGGGGTGACATGAGGGTCGGGAGTGACAAGAGTATCGGGGTGACATGAGGGTCGGGGGTGACATGAAGGTTGGGGGGTGACATGAGGGTCGGGGGTGACATGAGGGTCGGGGGTGACATGAGGGTCGGGGGTGACATGAGGGTCGGGAGTGACATGAGGGTCGGGGGTGACATGAGGGTCGGGGGTGACATGAGGGTCGGGGGTGACATGAGGGTCGGGAGTGGCATGAGGGTCGGGGGTGACATGAGGGTCGGGAGTGACAAGAGTATCGGGGGTGACATGAGGGTCGGGGGTGATATGAAGGTTGGAGGGGGGTGACATGAGGGTCGGGGGTGATATGAAGGTTGGGGGGGTGACATGAGGGTCGGGGGTGATATGAAGGTTGGGGGGGTGACATGAGGGTCGGGGGTGACATGAGGGTCGGGGGTGACATGAGGGTCAGGGAAGACATGAGGGTCGGGGGTGACATGAGGGTCAGGGAAGACATGAGGGTCGGGAAGACATGAGGGTCGGGGGTGACATGAAGGTTGGGGGGTGGCATGAGGGTCAGGGGTGACATGAAGGTTGGAGGGGGGTGACATGAGTTTCGGGGTGACATGAGGGTCGGGGGTGACATGAGGGTCAGGAGTAAGTAATGTAGGAGGCCTATTGTCTTAAGCGAGTCGGGTCCTGTTTAATATCCACCCAAAATCCTTAATATATATGTCTAGCTTACGCTTGAAACACTCAAGTGATCACATGCCTCTTATTACTTGGTAATTTATTACATAATTGAAGAAACCCGTATTTACCCAGGTCTTTCCTGGATCTAAACTTATCCTACATCTCGTCTTATATAAGTGAGTCACAGCGTTGAATACCTACACCTGGTCTTGTGTAAGTGAGACATTGAAGTAACCTGCAGCTCCTGGTATACGCCATTGTTTCTGGCCCAAGGGTCATCAAACACTTTACGAAACCTTTACATCTCTCCTCAATAATGACCGGCTTTGATTACAGGTATTAAACTGTTTATGAGCTGCGAAGCCCTACGAGCTTGTGTATGACAATAATAACCTTGGGTTGTGAAGCTGCGTAGGTCATAAACTGCTTAATATATGTAAATGAAGCCGCCATGATTGTTGAAAGATGTACAGGTTTCGTCAGTGGCTGTATAAACACTCGATGAATCTTGGTTCTGGTCTTTGAGCCAGGTGATTAATTCATATTTTACAGGCGATGAGTCACAATAACGTGGCTGAAGATATGATGAACGGGAACCTGTCTTCATACTAAAACCGTCGCATTTCGCACGTATGCGTTACATAACGCGAAAAATTGTCGTACTAGAAAATGGAAGCGGCTCGTGAAATTGACGTATTGTCCCGTTTTCTGTTTTGGGTCTTCTGGTAGGTTAGGATCAGGGCACTTTAGTAGGACAGTTTTTTGACGTTGGGGACCCTCAAGAGGACGGGCTGGATAAGGAGGTGAGCCAATTAAAGGAGTGCGCGATGTATCTTGGCGACACCGCTATCTTCGCCAACATCTAGGAAATAAACGTCAGGTTAATATGGCTTGTGTTTGATAAGTTAGATAAGGCAAACCTCGATAAATGAGAACTCGCATGAGTAGGACAGGAGCGCCTCGGGTACATTGTGAATCAAGGGGCAAGTGGCGCCTGTATATGTCACAAATCTCGAGTGCTGTATCCCAGACACAACAGTGTGATAGAATTGCTCAGTTACTACAGCTCTGCGGGAAGATATGGGTTTTGGAAATGTCTGGGATCAAGTCGCGAGTACTTCAAGCGCTAATGCTCTAACCAGGTAACAGGTAACGTGGTTAGAGGTTAAAACGCCTCCCTCCCCACTCACACTGTCACTTCAGCCGTTAGTAATGCTGAATTGACTTGGCCAAACCGACAGCTAAATTTGACTGTGAAACTAACCTTGACAAACGTATAATCTATGCTATAATTAGTGTGGAGGGTCGATGGGAACACCAGGATGGTAGTGGTGCCACCATGGAGGTCTGGTCCTACGTGATGTAGCTCTCTCACTAGCGATAATCTCCGCACCTACGCTACTGTAGTTTCCTACTCTGAAGACTGATTTCTCAGGTGTTGCTTGAGGGTAGGATGGTGTAGTGTGGGTGCTCTAGAGACCCCTGGGTGATCCACCACGGCCACCTCCTCATCCCGTGACTCTTAGACAACATCTGTGGCTCTCAGCTGTTGATGTAGTGTATTGCTGCTCGCTCTAGTATGTATATGTACAAAGATGGCTCTAGTGGCTGTGGAGCAACTGTGGAAGATATAGAGACTGGAGCCATCTTGGAACATACACAAGACTAGAGAGCGCCCCAGTTGATGGCGCTGCTCTACATCCCGACACCTACTTACAGTTATATGTCGCCAAGCTTCTCTCGTGGCGATCTAGAAATATTGGAGAGTGGCTGAGGTTCTCCGGAAAACACAAGAATAGCCTTGTGAATGCTTCAACCCATCGTTCGTCAGTGATATCCTCCCCGCTTGGTGTCTGGAGAAGGTAGTTTGGTGAGACGTTGGGCTTGACGTGTGTCAGACGCCGGAGGGTTGGTAAGGTGGTAACACTTTCTTACTGGCCAACAAAGTTCAGGACTGAAGTAATATATTAGTAACTATACACCGGCAGACAGAAAACACCTCTGTGTTTATCCCTTGTTGGAGCAAGGATGCGTCCTTTTCTGTTTTCAGTTCGGATATCCTTGGTCGCACCGCCTCTCTCTTTGCTCGCTCTTTGTGGCCATTCCGGCTTAGCTTGTTGATGATTATTGTGTTTTTGAGGCAGGTGTGTGATGTGCCGGCCAGTAGTTACTGTCGCCCTCCACCAGGTGACACTCCACCAGGGGCGTCTCTACCACGCCTCCATCACTCTACCAACACTCCACCCAACCTCCAGTCACCACTATTGTTTCGTGTTACTCTGTAGACGTGTCTCACCCCTCCTCCACCTTCACCATCATTCCCCTCTCCCCTCCCCCTTCACCATCCTGTGCTCGGGAGTACCCTGAGCATTGGTTCAAATCCTCCTAATGACTAATACTGATCTTCTCATTGATACATCACTACCTTTATGCACAAGTGTGTTCTTTGGGTGCGTGGTGGGAGGACGGCGACCTGTCGGCCAGGCCGGGTGAAGGCGGGGTCAGCAGGAGACCTGTCGGCCAGGCCGGGTGAAGGCGGGGTCAGCAGGAGACCTGTCGGCCAGGCCGGGTGAAGGCGGGGTCAGCAGGAGACCTGTCGGCCAGGCCGGGTGAAGGCGGGGTCAGCGGGAGACCTGTCGGCCAGGCCGGGTGAAGGCGGGGTCAGCGGGAGACCTGTCGGCCAGGCCGGGTGAAGGCGGGGTCAGCAGGAGACCTGTCGGCCAGGCCGGGTGAAGGCGGGGTCAGCGGGAGACCTGTCGGCCAGGCCGGGTGAAGGCGGGGTCAGCAGGAGACCTGTCGGCCAGGCCGGGTGAAGGCGGGGTCAGCGGGAGACCTGTCGGCCAGGCCGGGTGAAGGCGGGGTCAGCAGGAGACCTGTCGGCCAGGCCGGGTGAAGGCGGGGTCAGCGGGAGACCTGTCGGCCAGGCCGGGTGAAGGCGGGGTCAGCGGGAGACCTGTCGGCCAGGCCGGGTGAAGGCGGGGTCAGCGGGAGACCTGTNACACACACACACACACACACAGTACTAGTCACAGTTGATTGACAGTTGAGAGGCGGGGCCGAAAGAACAGCTCAACCCCCGCAAGCACAACTAGGAGAATACAACTAGGTGAACACACACACACACGTTTGACGTGACATAAATCAAGACAATCATATACGACTATAAAGCGCTTGATGTAATGTATGTTAATTCATCTATCCTAACAAGACGACATTGATGCCGGGGTAAAGGATCAAAGATAACATGATAACCTTTACACGTGTTATGATAACTCTCGCCTGCACGCGGCCAGCTGCCTGCATCGTTTGGTTGTATAAATATATCATCTTCAAACTTTAAGCTAAACTTTACTAGCTTTATGCCAAAAATGTAAGTTTGATTGGGACTGTTGTACACCTGCAGTCCAGTCACTTGCAGTCCTTTATTATGCACCCCATACCCATCCCGTGGGCGGTGGGAGAAAGGAGCTACAGAGGCACATATTGGGCTCAGGAACTGAGCCCAATAGTTCACTTCATCACATCAATCATCAATAAATTTAGCTAAGTGACAATCTTTTGAAGCTACTTACACAATTATTAACGCTACATACACACAAGCACTTTTATATATACATTTACAGAAATACATATACACATGGTGTATCTTGTGTTGTGTGCAAGTTTTGGGCTTAATTTATGGAGGGGTTTTGACGTACTCTGGTGCAGCATGCCGTCACTTCCGGGAACTGTGTAAAGTTTTGTGAATTCTTGATCATTCTCGTGATGTGCTGTCATTTGCTTGGCTGTTGAGTGGCGCGCGTCTCAAGTTGCTGCTGCTGTTACACTCACTGGGGAGGGAGGGGGGAGGGGGAGGGGGGAGGTTATTTTTCCCTTGCCCCCTCTCTTCCCTCCCCCCTCGAATCCGCTCCGCTAGGATACCATGCCCCTGCCTGTTTAGTACTATAATCCTTCTATGTATATTCTATATATATATATATATATATATATATATATATATATATATATATATATATATATATATATGTCGTACCTAGTAGCCAGAACGCACTTCTCAGCCTACTGTGCAAGGCCCGATTTGCTTAATAGGCCAAGTTTTCATGAATTAATTGTTTTTCGACTACCTAACCTACCTAACCTAACCTAACCTAACTTTTTCGGCTACGTAACCTAACCTAACCTATAAAGATAGGTTAGGTTAGGTTAGGTAGGGTTGGTTAGGTTCGGTCATATATCTACGTTAATTTTAACTCCAATAAAAAAAATTGACCTTGTACATAATGAAATGGGTAGCTTTATCATTTCATAAGAAAAAATTAGAGAAAATATATTAATTCAGGAAAACTTGGCTTATTAGGCAAATCTGGCCTTGCATAGTAGGCCAAAAAGTGAGTTCTGGCTACTAGGTACGACATATATATATATATATATATATATATATATATATATATATATATATATATATATCAGCCCGTCTTCCAAAAATGGGGTGGTAAATGTAAGAAGACAAATAAGTGCAATTATGTACTATTCATAGCAGTTAGGAATTGTACTTATATTCACTTAGTATTAAAGCGTAGTCAAATATATTGTGAATATTTGAGTTTACCTGAAAAACTGAACAGAAAACCACAACCTCACCTAACCGTCTTAGTTTTTGAAGATAATAATTTTATTGCTTCTTAATTACAATTAGTACTTAACCTATAGCTATATTGATATTACAGTTTTATAAAATTAATAAAACAAAATAAAAATATATCAATAAATTGTAAAGTAACTCAGGATATTTTAAAATGTTGTATAAAATCTATATTGTTTAATAAACCTGAAAAAGAAATTCCTGATATTTAAAACATGTGTATTGTTAACTGAGATTAAAAACTTCATCCTAAAATTCTAAGTGTTTTAATAGAAAACGAGAAGAATTAAATCGGGGGAGGGGTTGGGTAAATGTAACAGCCCCATAAGTGCAATTTTGCACTGTTTATGACAGTAAGAAAGTGTACTTATTACACTTAGTATTAAATCGTACTGTTAATTTGGAGGATGGGTTGCAGCATATATATATATATATATATATATATATATATATATATATATATATATATATATATATATATATATATATGCCATTTTGGCATGAAGGTGTTATGTGGTTCACGTCCTGGTCGTGTTATTCCCCCCCCCCACGATATGTTGGTTATATATTAGTTCTGGATGTTGTGTTATACCTCGAGCTGCGGTATATGTCCCCGGTCTCTTTACTCTTGTTTATTAATAATTCTTACAACATTGTTTGGTCATGATCCTTCTGAGGTTACTGCTCCTTGTTCCTGGACTACTGTACACTCCGGTACACTAATGTACACTCCGGTACACTAATGTACACTCCGGTACACTCCGGTACACTAATGTACACTCCGGTACACTAATGTACACTCCGGTACACTCCGGTACACTAATGTACACTCCGGTACACTAATGTACACTCCGGTACACTAATGTACACTCCGGTACACTAATGTACACTCCGGTACACTTCTGTACACTCCGCTACACTCCTGTACACTCCTGTACAATCCGGTACACTAATGTGCACTCCTGTACACTCCGGTACACTAATGTGCACTCCTGTACACTCCGGTACACTTCTGTACACTCTGGTACACTCCTGTACACTCCTGTACACGGTACACTCCGGTACACTCTGGTACACTCCTGTACACTGCTGTACACTGCTGTACACTCCAGTACACTCCTGTACACTGCTGTACACTGCTGTACACTCCAGTACACTCCGGTACACTCCTGTACACTCCGGTACACTCCGGTACACTCCGGTACACTCCTGTACACTCCGGTACACTGCTGTACACTCCTGTGCACTCCAGTACACTCCGGTACACTCCTGTACACTCCGGTACACTCCGGTACACTCCGGTACACTCCTGTACACTCCGGTACACTGCTGTACACTCCTGTGCACTCCAGTACACTCCGGTACACTCTGGTACACTCCAGTACACTCCGGTACACTCTGGTACACTCCTGTACACTCCGGTACACTCTGGTACACTCCTGTACACTCCGGTACACTCCGGTACACTCCTGTACACTCCTGTACACCCCGGTACACTGGTACACTCCGGTACACTCCGGTACACTCCTGTACACTCCGGTACACTGCTGTAAACTCCTGTACACTCCTGTACACTCCGGTACACTCCTGTACACTCCGGTACACTCCTGTACACTCCTGTACACTCCGGTACACTCCGGTACACTCTGGTACACTCCTGTACACTCCGGTACACTCTGGTATACTCCTGTACACTCCGGTACACTCTGGTACACTCCTGTACACTCCGGTACACTCCGGTACACTCCTGTACACTCCTGTACACTCCTGTACACCCCGGTACACTCTGGTACACTCCGGTACACTCCGGTACACTCCTGTACACTCCGGTACACTGCTGTAAACTCCTGTACACTCCTGTACACTCCTGTACACTCCGGTACACTCTGGTACACTCCGGTACACTCCGGTACACTCCTGTACACTCCGGTACACTCCGGTACACTCCTGTACACTCCAGTACACTCCGGTACACTCCGGTACACGCACGACCGACTGGGCGACACTCCGGTCACAACTATCTCAGTTAGCAGTACTTCCCGACTTGAAGTTGTGAGCTCATCATGGTTCAGTGGGTAGTGCGTGTACCTGGGGAATCCAGGATTGCGGGTTCGATCCCATCGTATGTCGTAAACATTTATCATATACATTTTCAGGAAACATTGCATCGTTTACCTTGAACTGTTTTCCTGAGCTAACCTGATGGTCAGTCTGAGTGGCAGAACTGTGAGGGGTGTTCTGTAATCAGGCCGGTCTGAGTGGCAGAACTGTGAGGGTGTTCTGTAATCAGGCCGGTCTGAGTGGCAGAACTGTGAAGGGTGTTCTGTAATCAGGCGGTCTGAGTGGCAGAACTGTGAAGGGTGTTCTGTAATCAGGTCGGTCTGAGTGGCAGAACTGTGAGGGGTGTTCTGTAATCAGGTCGGTCTGAGTGGCAGAACTGTGAGGGGTGTTCTGTAATCAGGCCGGTCTGAGTGGCAGAACTGTGAGGGTGTTCTGTAATCAGGCCGGTCTGAGTGCTTATTATGACAGCCTCATAGGAAATGCATTCCTTATTACTCTCAAGCTTAATTGGCCTCTTGGGCGACACCTGTTGGTTGTTCTCTTGTTCTTAGTGAACATTATTGTGTCTCCCAGAACACCTTCACATAATAACAATTGGGTTCATCCTTCTTATAGTAGCAGTGAACAAGTGGGGTGATCCATATGTACTTACATATGCACTTATATATGTACAGCAAGTATTTGTGCAATGTTGATAATTAATGACAAATTGCTGTTGCGAATGCATCGTTGACTTATTCATCAGTTGTTGAGACACTTCACATGAATAAGTCTCGTACATATGTGCAGCGAACTGTCTTTCGCACTCCTAGCGAAGGTGTTAATCAGTAATTTATACACTGTAACGGTGATTAGGGACATGACGACGCTCCGGGCACAGTTACAGTGCCAAACAATATATAGTGGCCAAAAGTGCCAAACAGTATTGACACACTTGGAGAGTATCGGAATAAACCTCCGCGAATTTATTTTTGTGTGACTCGTGTATTTATTGATTATTTTATATCTGTTTTTATTGTATCATCTTTAGTTAATGGAAGATGCCTTGGGGAGTATGGTACAATTATTTTGAGTTATTTTTGGTAAAGGAAATTCCCGTTTATCTCATTCCACCTATTGTGAGAGTTGTATTGTGAGAGTTGTATTGTGAGAGTTGTATTGTGAAGTTGTATTGTGAGAGTTGTAGTGTGAGAGTTGTATTGTGAGAGTTGTATTGTGAGAGTTGTATTGTGAGAGTTGTATTGTGAGAGTTGTATTGTGAGAGTTGTATTGTGAGAGTTGTATTGTGAGAGTTGTATTGTGAGAGTTGTATTGTGAGAGTTGTATTGTGAGAGTTGTATTGTGAGAGTTGTATTGTGAGAGTTGTATTGTGAGAGTTGTATTGTGAGAGTTGTATGTGTGAGAGTTGTATTGTGAGAGTTGTAGTGTGGAGTTGTATTGTGAGAGTTTGTATTGTGAGAGTTGTATGTGAGAGTTGTAGTGTGAGTTTTGTTTGTGAGAGTTGTATTGTGAGAGTTGTCTGTTGTGAGTTGTATTGTGAGCTTGTAGTTTGAGAGTTGTGGTGTGAGTTGTCTTGTGCGCTTGTATTGTGCGAGTTGTATGTTGAGAGTTGTTTGTGAGGTTTGTATTGTGAGCTTGTAGTGTGAGAGTTGTATTGTGAGAGTTTGTATTGTGAGTTGTATTGTGAGAGTTCTATTGTGAGAGTTTACTGTGAGAGTTGTATTGTGAGAGTTGTACTGTGAGAGTTGTTGTTGTGAGAGTTGTCTTGTTGAGAGTTGTATTGTGAGAGTTGTAGTGTGAGAGTTGTATTGTGAGAGTTGTATTGTGAGAGTTGTAGTGTGAGAGTTGTAGTGTGAGAGTTCTATTGTGAGAGTTGTACTGTGAGAGCTGAATTGAAATCCAACTTGGGAGTAATTAATTTGGCATTGAAGGACGTCTTTCGGACAAAGTAACACAGTTACTGCTCTCTCTGGGAGAAGACTCCAGTGGTGTGTGTGGAGGGGGGAGGGGGGGCGGGGGTGAAGGGAAGAAGGGAGTATCAGGGTAAAGCACCAAGCCATTACGACTATATACTTAAGGGCTACTCAACCCGTGCGCTGAAAACTATGCTCTTGAGAAAAGTGTAATCTTTTGTCTTGAGCTTAAGATGAATGGCACGGTTATAATGTGGTTATAATATAATGTATAAGGCTGGATGAGACCGTGGTCTGGGGCGGGAGTTCTTGGCTCCATACAGTTGCCAGGTCGTCAACCTCACTGACTTTCTCATAAACATCTATATCTAATGTGTTAATACCATTCTCCATTATTAATGGCTGTTTTTCTTGCTTCACAGGTAAGTGGATCGGTGAGGGGTGGCGGCTCTGCAGGTGTGTGTTATGGCTGGTATAGGTCCACACACCTGGCTCTGTGATGCAGTCATCATCCATGTGGTATGTAAGATGAGGTTCGTTCATGTGTTGAAGTAGAGTATCATGTGGGGTTCAGTTTACCTTTGCCCCAAACAGTCGGATTTATTGGATAACGGCACTAAGGTCAGGGAAGTTATGGTCATAATATCATGTACAACACCACACTATAGGAAGAACACCCGCTGTGTTGTCTGGTGTGCTCCTTCAATCTGCTCACTGTCACTACAGCTCATTTTCAGCCTTCACCGGGACAAAAATATATTCTTAAGAGTTAAGTGATGTACTAGAGGTCGGGGTGCATCTTGTGTACACGCGTATGGATGTGTGTGAAGAATAATGGACCTTGTCTTAATAGCTCAACCTTCGTGCTCAGAAATAGGCAAGAACAGTCGTGTTCATTAAAAGTGAACACTGTGAGGCTCTGTGTTGCGTTCTTGTTGGTGTCTGGGCCCCGATGTTCGCTGCCCATAGCTAGAGTCCTCGTTAGCCCTGGCACTTACTGTCTGAGGTCAGTGGCTTCACCGGGGTTTAATGTGGCACTGGTGCCAAGGCAACATGCGGGGCACAATCCCAGCACACCAAGGAGCATATAAATCCCTCGGCACATAGCCACACATTACACATTCTCTCTCTAGTCTCTGTGTGGCCTCTTATGGAACGGTGTATTATTCACAACATTCATTTTCGCGAGTGCCTCTAATGTTTGCCTCCGTCTGCAGAATTACGTCCATATTTAATTTAAAGTGGCACTGGAGACTTGTGCGACGTGGAGACAGTGCCACTGATGAGGGAAGTGACGTATCAAGGGTCACAATTGGCTGCTGTACAATCATCAGATTGTGATTTATTTATACGTGACGTCATGGAACCTCCTTGAGACGGGAAGATCTATATGTCTGGTTTATTCAAGTGATCGACTGTCCCTCTGTCTTTTGTTCTTCATGATCGACTGTCCCTCTGTCTTTTGTTCTTCATGATCGACTGTCCCTCTGTCTTTTGTTCTTCATGATCGACTGTCCCTCTGTCTTTTGTTCTTCATGATCGACTGTCCCTCTGTCTTTTGTTCTTCATGATCGACTGTCCCTCTGTCTTTTGTTCTTCATGATCGACTGTCCCTCTGTCTTCTTCTGTTCTTCATGATCGACTGTCCCTCTGTCTTCTTCTGTTCTTCATGATCGACTGTCCCTTTGTCTTCTGTTCGTCATATCTATCCTCTGTCCTGTCTTCTGTTCGTCATATCTATCCTCTGTCCTGTCTTCTGTTCTTCATGTCTATCCTGTCTTCTGTTCTTCACGTCTATCCTCTGTCCTCTTCGCATTTGCGCGTCATTCACTATTTTTGTCTTATTTGCTGTGTACTGTAGTTTAGTGGTCAGTTCTCTCTCTCCTCTACGTCTGTTCATGCTCTACAACACATAATCTCTTCCTTCGTTATTTTATTAATTCAGTTTGTCTTTTTATCTGGTGTAAGAATGGCTCACACACTTATAACATCCTTTCTGCCTTTTGCACCTCCGTGTTGCAGGGACAGTTTGTTCTCAGTTGCTAAATAATTAGCAACAACTGTCGGGTGAGGTTGGCAAATCTGGATGGTAAGCCTGTTAGGGGAGGTTGGCAAGCCTGGATGGTAAGCCTGTAAGGAGAGGTTGGCAAGCCTGGATGGTAAGCCTGTAAGGCAAGGTTGGCAAGCCTGGATGGTAAGCCTGTAAGGTGAGGTTGGCAAGCCTGGATGGTAAGCCTGTAAGGCGAAGTTGGCAAGCCTGGATGGTAAGCCTGTAAGGCGAGGTTGGCAAGCCTGGATGGTAAGCCTGTTAGGGGAGGTTGGCAAGCCTGGATGGTAAGCCTGTAAGGCGAGGTTGGCAAGCCTGGATGGTAAGCCTGTTAGGCAAGGTTGGCATGCCTGGATGGTAAGCCTGTAAGGCAAGGTTGGCAAGCCTGGATGGTAAGCCTGTTAGGCGAGGTTGGCAAGCCTGGATGGTAAGCCTGTAAGGTGAGGTTGGCAAGCCTGGATGGTAAGCCTGTTAGGCGAGGTTGGCAAGCCTGGATGGTAAGCCTGTAAGGCGAGGTTGGCAAGCCTGGATGGTAAGCCTGTAGCAGCATAGCAAGAGAGGATTATTGCCATATTTCACGGAGAGGTCTTTGTCCTGCAGAGCTGAGGTGAGGTTATTGCACAATTACTCCCCACTAACCTTTCACCCGGGAATGGCGGCAGGTCGTGGCGGCCCAGTATTACGGAGCTAATCCCTCTGGCGCGAATGGCCAATTAATTAACCCACTGAACACAATCTGTTAGGCCAGTTACCCTTCAGTGAGAAGCAACCGGAGAATGGGATTGGTCCTCTCCATGACGCGCTGTGCGCCTCAGTTTTGCCATTATATTCCTCTTGTAGCGGCAAAGAATCCAGTTACAGCCCCGCTCATGAAGCAGGTAAGTCCACTACGGGCTCACCATAGCCCGTGCTACTTGGAACTTGTTCCGAGTAGCTGAATCTAAAACAACAAAAGTAGCTTCTTGTTGTTGTACGATCGATGCTTTTAATATTTTCAATGTAACTTTCGGTGTAGGATACCAAGGAACAAGAAGTTTAATCTCTAGAGGAGATCCAGTAGAGACATGCTCACGACATACCAAATACTGAGACAGACAAAATGAACATCGATTGACTACTGCAGATAGTGAGAATCGGAACAAGAGCACACGGGTGGCGACTAGAAACACAAATGTACCGTAGTGGCGTGAACAAACACAGTTCTGTGTTCAAAGCTATAAAAGTAGATTGTTCTGCGTCCGCAGATTATGACTCGTGTTGCACCAGATAGAAAGGAATTAACAGGCGGGCCCAAGAGCTAATCCTCCCTTCTTGTATGTAAGAACACACAAGCGTGTACAAACAGGCGCTCACGAACGTGCACAAACACCTCATGCACACACCACCAAAATCTGTTAATTTTACGAAAGCCAAACAAATTAATTTGGCGGGAAAATCAATTGTTGTGGTTGGTATTGTGGTTGTAGTGTAAAGGTACCACACCACCACCTCTGTACCATGGTATTGTGGTTGTAGTGTAAAGGTACCACACCACCACCTCTGTACCAGTATAGTCCCCACCACTTGACGTGCCTGTAGGAGCAGCTGTCACTGGCCCATCCATGAATGAAGAATGTGTGTGGTTGTGCGTTACGTATCGTCATTATGTAATCATGTCGCACGCTTTAAGAAAACAGTTGAATCGTGTTTGCTTTTACAATTGATTAAGCTGGAACTAAGACTACATTATTTACTGCAAGGTCTTGGGACGTGGACCAATATTTGTGAATGAAATACAGTGTGTAAGTATTGTATAAATATTTACAACCCCTCGTGTTTGTCTGTCTGTATGTTCTGTATGTTTGTGTATACCGTATGATGATGTTAACTGGTTTTGCATATTTCTTGTGCATTTGGGGTTCTTTTATGTGTGTAATCACCTATATGTATTCACCTCTTCGTACTTGCAGTATCGAGCTTCAGCTCTAGGAACCCGTCCTTCCGACCGCCGGCTGTGTCACTTATACAGTGACTCCCGACCTATTTTTCTTTCATATACTTTTCAAAAATTGTGAATAGGGTTCACTTGTACAGTCTGGTGTGTATGTGTGTGAGCTAACCTAGATGTGCTTGCAGGGTCAAGCTAGGCTCCTAGCTCCATCTTCCCAACGTTCTCAGATGATTGCAATGATTCATTTCTCATTTTCTCAATTATATTTACATTTACAATTTTGAATAGAGTTAGCGTCAATGACTTTAACTTCTAAAATATTCCAGTTATTGACAGTACTGTTACTGAAAATGTTCTTTCTGACATTTCTGTGGCTCATTTTGTTTTTCTTGTTTGATCTGTGACCCGTAGTTCTGCTGCTCCAGGCTTTGGACAGTGCTGCTCTGTCTATTTTTGTCAATTTCTCTTTCAATTTTATATGTTATCATGTCCATCCTATTTCTCTTTTTCTCCAGTTATCTTCTTTTCCAAATAATTCAATCCTTTCAGCTCGTGAACAAACCTTGTTGCGTATTTTTGTACATTTTCTAGTTTTTCTTATCCTTTCTCTGGCGAGGGGTTCATAGTGGGGATACATACACCTTTGATGTGTACTGGAAACTTCCGGAAACTTCCTTTGTCTATGTTTGTGAAGGATACACGGACGTTGGGTAGTAACTATATGCTGCTCTTGTTAGACTGCTAATGTCTGCTTCTGGCATCAAATCCCAGGACTTTCTCCTTTTCTGATAAAGGAATCTGCCAACCCCTTCATCCTGTACTGCTCTACTACTTCGCACTCCAGTTTCAACCTTTATAACGTTGCATTTGGCTGGGTTAAATTCTAGCAGGCATTTGTTCAGACCACTTCTGGAGTGTGTCCAGTGTATCACAATCTATGTCCTGAGGCTTCTCTTTCATTTAGCATGAAGGAGCGATTTGTTATATCTGGTCGTTGACATATTAGAAACAGAAGGGGCCCCCAGAACCAACCCTTGTGGTACTCCACGCGTGACCTCTCACCACTCTGATGTCTCTTCTCTCACTATAAGCCTTTGCTTCCTCCCTGAGAGGTACTCTCTGACCCACGTTAGTACTCGTCTCGATACACCAGCCCGCTTCTCTAGCTTGACACTGAGGGTCTTGTGGGGGGGAACAGTATCGAATGCTTTCTGATAGTCGAGGAATATGCACTTTAACATTCTTCTTCCCGTCCCCCTCACTACCTCCCTCCTTCCCCCCCTCTTGCTATATTACCATTTTAAGAAGCTGGGCTGAATTACCGATATGTTACTTTAAAACTCCAGCAAGCTTGTCAAGCAGGATGTTTCCCTCAGCTAAATCCTATGTAACATTTTTGCAAAGCCAATTAGTGTTTCGGGCAGAAACTGGTTGGTGTTTTTAAGAACTTTTTTTTTTAGATGTTCTAAGTGTCCAACTAGTCTGCTTCGGATCCTTCACTCTAGTAACTTGCAGGAATTACTTGTTAGTGATACTGTGTGCGTGCGTGCGTGCGCTCACTCATGTGAGCGAGAATCAGAGAACACTGTATAAACATCAGAGGTCCACGGTTGTTCAACACCCTCCCAGCGAGCATAAGAAATATTGCCGGAACAACCGTGGACATTTTTAAGAGAAAACAGGATAGTTTTCTTCAAGGAGTGCCGGACCAACCAGGCTGTGGTGGGTATGTGGGCCTGCGGGCCACTACTAGCAACTGCCTGGTGGTCCAAACTCTCACAAGTCAAGCCTGCTCCGGGCCGGGCTTGGGGAGTAGAAGAATCCCAGAACCCCATCAAGCAGGTATCAAGCAGGTATGTGTTGTAAGGCGCGCACGCACACACACACACACACACACACACACACACACACACACACACACACACACACACACACACACACACACCACACACACACACACACACACACACACACACAAGCTGGACAAGCTGCAGGAATGGTCGAACAAATGGCTGTTAGAGTTTAACCCAAGCAAATGTAATGTAATGAAGATAGGGGTAGGAAGCAGGAGACCAGATACAAGGTATCATTTGGGAGATGAAATACTTCAAGAGTCAGAGAGAGAGAAAGACCTGGGGGTTGATATCACGCCAGACCTGTCCCCTGAAGCTCATATCAAGAGGATAACATCAGCAGCATATGCCAGGTTGGCTAACATAAGAACGGCCTTTAGAAACTTGTGTAAGGAATCTTTCAGAACATTATATACCACATATGTCAGACCAATCCTGGAGTATGCGGCTCCAGCATGGAGTCCCTATCTAGTCAAGCATAAGACTAAACTGGAAAAGGTTCAAAGGTTTGCCACCAGACTAGTACCCGAGCTGAGAGGTATGAGCTACGAGGAGCGACTGCAGGAATTAAACCTCACTTCGTTGGAAGACAGAAGAGTTAGGGGGGACATGATCACCACATTCAAGATTCTCAGGGAAATCGACAGGGTTGATAAAGACAGGCTGTTTAACACAAGGGGCACACGCACTAGGGGACACAGGTGGAAACTGAGTGCCCAAATGAGCCACAGAGATATTAGAAAGAACTTTTTTAGTGTCAGAGTGGTTGACAAATGGAATGCATTAGGAAGCGATGTGGTGGAGGCTGACTCCATACACAGTTTCAAGTGTAGATATGATAGAGCCCAATAGGCTCAGGAAACTGTACACCTGTTGATTGACGGTTGAGAGGCGGGACCAAAGAGCCAGAGCTCAACCCCCGCAAGCACAACTAGGTGAGTACAACTAGGTGAGTACACACACACGTTGCAGATCATATCATTGTTATTATTTCCTCGCATATGGCTCTGAGCGTACACAGTTCTATGAGTGTGTGTATGTAAACAGGGATATGAATGAGAATGTGTATGTACACAAGAAATGTATGAGAGTGTATATGTTACACAGGGATATCTATAAGAATGTCTATGAACACAGGGATATGTATGTACAGAGGGATGTCTGTTTACTGGATTCAATTTTCGTGTAGACATACAGACGTGCCAAGAAATGTACCCAAAGCGCCACGGCATCTAGATCTAGTAAATATCTATATCTACTAATCTACTCCAGAGACACGCACGGACATCTAGTTACGGCGACGATTAGTAATAAGCGTGCCTTGAGTCGTACTGAATACACGACCCAATTTATACTCGGGTCGTACCGCCTTAGTCGTGATTTGTGGTGTGGGGAATAAGAGAGGAGTTAAGGGTGGTATAGACATGTCAGTGAAAGATTAGACATGGCTAGAGAGGTGTGGAGGTGTCATCGAGGAGGGTCAACACTCTCGAGTGATCGTGTTAAGAGAGGAAAATTAGGATTTTGGCTCGTCACACATATCTTTAGCCACTTAATTGTGACTCATCGCCTGTAAAATATGAATTAATCACCTGGCTCAAAGACCAGAACAAAGATTCATCGAGTGGTTTACTACAACCACTGACGAATCCTGTACATCTTTCAACAATCATGGCGGCTTCATTTACATATATTAGCAGTTTATGACCTACGCAGCTTTCCACAACCCAAGGTTATTATTGTCATACACAAGCTCGTGGGCTTCGCAGCTCATAAACAGTTTAATACCCGTAATCAAAAGCCGGTCATTATTGAGGAGAGATGTAAAGGTTTCGTAAAGTGTTTGATGACCCTTGGGCCAGAAACAATGGCGTATACCAGGAGCTGCAGGTTACTTCAATGTCTCACTTACACAAGACCAGGTGTAGGTATTCAACGCTGTGACTCACTTATATAAG
Organism: Procambarus virginalis; assembly: GCA_020271785.1. Taxonomy (NCBI): domain Eukaryota; kingdom Metazoa; phylum Arthropoda; class Malacostraca; order Decapoda; family Cambaridae; genus Procambarus; species Procambarus virginalis. The sequence goes on from WNGS01081901.1 coordinate 33,129, forward strand.
ACGAGATGTAGGATAGTTTAGATCCAGGAAAGACCTGGGTAAATACGTGTTTCTTCAATTATGTAATAAATACCAAGTAATAAGAGGCATGTGATCACTTGAGTGTTTCAAGCTTAAGTTAGGACATATTATTGAGTTTGGGTGGATATTAACAGGAGCCGACTCGTAAGACAATAGGCCTCCTACATTACTTACTCCTGACCCTCATGTCACCCCCGACCCTCATGTCACCCCGAAACTCATGTCACCCCCCTCCAACCTTCATGTCACCCCCTGACCCTCATGTCACCCCCCCAACCTTCATATCACCCCCGACCCTCATGTCACCCCCCCAACCTTCATATCACCCCCGACCCTCATGTCACCCCCCCAACCTTCATGTCACCCCCGACCCTCATGCCACTCCCGACCCTCATGTCACCCCCCCAACCTTCATGTCACCCCCGACCCTCATGTCACTCCCGACCCTCATGTCTTCCCCGACCCTCATGTCTTCCCCGACCCTCATGTCACCCCCCCAACCTTCATATCACCCCCGACCCTCATGTCACCCCCGATACTCTTGTCACTCCCGACCCTCATGTCACCCCCGACCCTCATGTCACTCCCGACCCTCATGTCACCCCCGACCCTATGTCACCCCCGACCCTCATGTCACCCCGACCCTCATGTCACCCCCGACACTAGCATCGTCTACGGAGACCTGATTATGTTGTGATGTCAGAGGCCGGCCTTACAAAAGCCAGGATAACGCGTGTAACATAAATATTATCATTTTAATTACTAATACTTTCCAACTACGAATGTTCAGATGTTCGAAATAAACTGTCCTTATTTCGAACATCTGTGTATGGTTTTCTGTTGTAGAACACTGCTAATCTCACAAAAACAAACATCGTTACAATCTGATCTTGCAGTAGTGCCAATGTTACAATCTGATCTTGCAGAGTGCCAATATTGTTTAGCTGATATCCATACCTTAGGTTCCTCCTCTTTGGGATTATGCCACTATGAGCATTATAAACTTCATCTGCTGATTTCCAGTCAGTTTTGAAAGTCTATTTAGACCTCGCTGTAGCATGAGTAGAGCCGCTTAATACCTGAACTAAAACAGATCGGGTAATGGCGTGCAGTCGCGTATGTGAACACTATGATGGCTGTGATGGACAGGAGGTCCTATGGGACCTGACAAGGTCTGGTGGTGGGCAGGAGGGGTCCTATGACATGACAAGGTCCTGGTAGTGAACAGGAGGGGTCCTATGACATGACACTTTCTTTCTCCTGCTCCACATGGTCCTAGTGCTATGGACGATGACCACACCACTCCACCCAGGAGATGAAGAGACGACGTCATCTCGCCTCCTCATCATCTGGTGTGTGGTGTGTCAATCATATCATCAGCCACGTTATCGTAACGCATCGCCTGCAATATAGGCTATGTACTACACTGCTTAACGCTCTCTGCTATGTCTTAGCTCCCGCGGCTTTCTCACCTTCAGACGTAGGGGGGGGGGGGGTGTTGGGGTATGGGGGGGGGGTGGTGTCATTAATCAGCACTTCATTAGTCTATGTAATGGACACGTGTCTCAAGGATAAGAATCCCACGTTTGATGTCTCATCTGGAAGAAAGAGAGAAGGAGACCTTAGCAAACTAAACTTGAACCCAGGACACCAAGCAGCTATAGCGTGCAGACTGCTTAACTTGAGAATCTGCCTATTGCAGTGTGAGCACCGTCCCAGCACCTCCCTAGCACCTCCCAAGCCCTCCCAGCACCTCCTAGCACCTCCCAGCACCACCCTGCCCACCAACCCAAGTAGGATCAAGAAAGCCTAGCCACCCACGCCTGGTCAAAACGGAATAGTGTTCCTTAACCCAAACAAGCATACACTGGACAAAGGCTGAGCTCCTATTCTAAAAAGGTCATATTCTTTATTACCGAGAGAGGATGGTACCCTAACACCCCTCCCCCCCCTGGTCACCTAATCTGCCACGATGGCGCAGACGGCGGCTAATCACACCTACCGTCTCAGCCGGGTAATTGCAAACTCAACGCCAAAAATTATCAAGGTAATTACGCCACTCCTTGTAAATTTAGCACGCCAATAGTCAGCAAAAATGGGGGGTTAGAGAAAATGATCTTGGCGCGGGGTTGACGGAGCCAGTCACCTCTGAGCTATGGACAGGATGTAGCGAGGCACGCTACAGGTGCAACCTTGACGCGGTGACCGTAAGGCTCACTGTCGGTGACAGGTTGTAGGCCAGGGATCGCCAGCAAGATCGCCTCCGACCAAATCCCAAAAATGGTAGTGTGAATTACAGGCAGGGGAGGTGATCGCGTGCCGGGAGGGGAGCGAGGGGGCGTCAGTGGAGGAGGGGGTGTGGGAGGGAGAGGGAAGAACGGACAGAGGAGGAGGAAGGAAGGGCGGAGAGAGGGAGAGAAACAGATAGACAGGACGTAGGAAATAATCCTGGAGAGGTAGAGACAAAGCGGGATACCCAAGAGATTGACTAAGGAATAGTAGAAAGAAAAAAAAAGGATAGAGAGAGAGATGGAAGGGGGGTAGAAGGTTGTAAGCTCAGAGGACAGTAAACCTGAACGACAGATACTCCTGATAATCTCTCATGACTTAACGCGCTGGGGCACTAGTTAGGTAATTAGTTGTTTAGTTAACTAGTTGAGCTGGTGGCAAGTTTATGTTGGTCCAAAGTGAATTAGTTAACTTGAGCACACACACACACCACCAGTTGATTGACAATTGAGAGGCGGGACCAAAGAGCCCAAGCTCAACCCCCGCAAACACAACTAGGTGAGTACCACACACACACACACATCACGCACACCACACACACACACAACACATGACCCCACACCACTCTACTCATTAACTTTTTAAAACTAGATATTGATAGGGAATGGGACAGGAGTCATTGCTGTAAACAACCGATATCGTAGAAAAGGCGGGATCCAAGTAGTCAATGCTCGATCCTGCAGGGCACAAAAGGTACGAGTCACCACACACACACACACACACCACACACACCACAACACACCACACAACACACACACACACACACACACACACACACAGCACACACACACACACACACACACTACAGCACACAAGGAGCCCAAG
>WNGS01081908.1:0-15910 GCA_020271785.1 Procambarus virginalis
CTTATAACATAAATATAACTTTATATGTCGTCAATATAACGTTATTTACACGACATCGTTACGTTATTATAATGTTATATTAACGTATAATTCCTGTATAAAACACAATATATATTGAGCTTATATTTTAAACCTTGTAAAATTGTCGTAAAACTTGGAATAAGACAGTAAGCATGCTTTATTTATGAAATATAGAAACAAATCAACAAATCATAAGCCACATGTCACCCCTATATATAATTCTTTAGTTGTCTTTCCAGAGAATGTAATTTAAGCTTTGACAATCTTTCTTCAAATGACAGGTTTCTAATTTGGGGTATTAACTTTGTTATTCTTTACTGGAAGCATTCTAGTAAATTTTGAACCTTAAATTTTGAAATTAAAATAAATTGAACCCCATGCACAGATACCATAATTAAGATAGGGATAGATTAGTGCATGATATAGAGAGATGAGACCAGAGTTAGGTACATAATATCTGATTTTGGAGAGTATCCCAACTGTTTTAGCGATTTTCTTAGTTATGTGTTGTATGTGGGTACTGAAGTTTAGTCTCTTGTCTAGGAATAGGCCAAAAAACTTTCCATCTTTTTTATTGCTAATGTTTACATTATCTATCTGAAGCTGAATTGCATTTGTAGATGTGCTTCCAATAAGATGTATAGTAGGTCTTTGCTATGTTAATTGTTAGCTTGTTGGTTGACATCCATATGTGGACTTTTTTTAGTTCATTATTAACAGCATTATTTAATGTATGTGGGTTGGGGTTAGAGTAGATGAGGGTAGTATCATCAGCAACAAAATAGGTTTCAGAATGTTAGAGACATTAGGCAGATCATTGATGTATATAAGAAATAGGAGAGATCCCAAGATGTTGCCCTGTGGCACTCCAACGGTTATTGGTAGAATGGGAGAGGTTATATTATTGATGGCTACACATTGGTGTCTATCACTAAGATAGGATTGGATATAGTCCAGTGCATGGCCTCGGATTCCATAATGATGGAGTTTAAGTAAGAGGTAATTGTGATTAACAGTATCAAAGGCCTTTCTCAGGTCAATGAAGAGTCCAATCAGAAACTCATTTTTGTCAAGGGCAGAGTAAATTATATCAAGGAGACTAATAATTGCATCGTTGGTACTCTTTTAGGAGCGGAAGCCAAACTGACAGGGGCTAAGAATGTCGAATTTTACGAGATAGGAGTAGAGCTGTTTGTAGATAATTTTTTCAAATATTTTTGATAGTATGGGTAGGTTTGATATTGGTCTATAATTGTTTATGTTTGCCGGATTACCTCCTTTATGAACTGGCGTTACTCTTGCTTTTTTAAGCATATCAGAGAAGGAATGACACTCAAGGGATTTGTTGAACAGCAGAGCTATAGGTGGCGCAATGGCATGGAGGCGCTCTTGTATACAATGGACTGAGCTTTGCATACAATGGAGCTTTGGTTTTTAGTGAGTGTATGATGGACACAACATCTGTCAGGCTGACTGGTGAAAGGAGAAGAGAGTTTGGATAGCTGCCTGAGAGATATATGTGTTGATATGTGTCTGAGTCTGTGGGATTTTACTGGCAAGGTTAGCACCAACCGATGAAAAGAAGCTATTAAATTCATTTGCCATTTCTAAGTCAGTTGACGGTGTAAAGCCATCCTTAGAGAGTGTTATCTGGTTGTGGGAGTGTTGTTTAGTTCCTAGGATATTAGAGATGGTATTCCATGTGATTTTCATGTTGCCTTTTGCTTCTAACTTTTGTCGGATGTTTGGGCGCCCGGAGGTCGACTTCTTCGTGTCGGTATGGTCCTGGTACGTCTCCCATTGTATGTGGCGCTGTTCCCCGTCTGCGAGGCTCTCGCGCTAGATGCTTTTCGGCCGGACTGGTCGAGGTTGAGATTCCTGTACCTCTTCCCCCCGGTACAGCTCTTGCTTCTGGTTCTGGCTCGGCTGGGGTCCTATCGGTGAACTTCTTGAGTTCTTATTGAGTTCTCCTGACTCAATGGTGGCCGCCCAGCCCTGGTTTCAGGCGCTTCTTGCTCGGCTTCCGAACCCGAACCCGATCCGCGGTTCTTCCTTTTTCAGAAGGTCGGGCTTGTGAGGTACCTCGCTGGTTCGACTTACACCTCCGCTCTATGCGTCTGTTTTTCTGATGCGTGTGCATCGCTATTTCTATGGTGATCAGGTGGCTTCTTTGATGGTGTACCACCTGTGATCTTCTCAGTGACAGTATGAAATTTTTTGGTGGGCTTTCCGCCATTTCCTTTCTCTTCGTCAGGTTTCGTTGGTGTTGGACAGGATTGTTTTGCACTTTCTCTCTTCACTTTTCTTATGTTGGTGTCTCATACCGAATACTGTCGTTTCTTATCGTGCGGCGTTGTAGAGCTGCTTCAGCTTGCGTTCAGAGTGGATATCACTTCTGCTTCATTCCGCAAGTTTTCGCCTGTATTTTTTCACCTCCGGCTTGCTCATGCGCCGCCTGAACCTTCTTGGTCTTTGGACCTGGTTCTTTCCTTTCTTTCTTCTCCTTGTTTTGTGGTGGCCCCTTCGGTTCGTGATTGTTTTTAGAAAGCCTTGTTTTTGTTGATTTTAGCCTCTTGGGGTTGGATTGGGGAGCTTCATGCTCTTTTCTGGCGCCGGGGGTTCTGTTGCTTTGGTCCTGGGGATAGTTTTGGGGTCCGTTGGTTGTGGATGCTTGGTTAGTTAAGATGGGGATGCATCACGTGCTGTGTTTGGTGATGGCTTTACATCACAACCTACAGGCCACTGATTCTATGTCGGTGGATACGCTCTGGGTTGATTCGGTTTCCAATGGTTCCCTCTTCCAAGGCTTGTGTCTCAGGTTGTCTGCAGTGTCATTAAGTCTAGTGAGCGTGGGTCTACCCTCGTGCCCATGATGTTAGGAATTTTGCTGCTCTTTCAGCTGTCTTTGACAATATGTCTTGAGACGATATTCGGACATTAGGGTTTTGGAGGTCGAACAGGGTCCTGGTCGCCAGGTATTTCGTGAATGCCCCGGGACCTCTGCGGCCTCTTGCTGCTTTGGTGCACCTGTTGCGCCCATTTGTCTCTTCCTCACATTGAGACCTGCGGTGCTGCCGCTTCCCGGGTAAGTTCCTGTTTCTTCTTTGGGTAGTATGCCTCAGGGAGCCACGAGGCTCCACACAAAAAAACAGCATTACATGTAATGAAACGCGTTTCTGGGTGAGTCCCGGAGGCTCGTTAACCCCCTCCTTCCCTCCGGTCGGCCGTTTTCATTGTTCATGAACTGGCTGGTGGGTAGCTGGCTCACCTGAGCCAGCTACCCCTTTCTCCTCAGAGGGGGGGGGGGTTTCGTTGAATGAAGTGTTGCTTCTTTGTTTTCTTTCTGGTGGAGTTCTTTTGTTCATTTTAGGAAGTAGGTCGTATTTTTCACCAGACTGTAATCTGTTTTGTTTCGCCTACCTTCCAGAGTGCCTTCCCTGGTTGATGGCAAGTATGACGTACTTTAAATGTAAAGTGTTCATAGGCCATTGCTCCCTACGCCTCTCTGAGGGGGGCCAGGTTCTGGCTCGTGGTCCCTGATAGGTGAAAGAACTCTGTGACTGATGACCCCAACTAACATAGCACTATACCAGTTCCTACCCTTCAGTTCCAGTTCCTTCCAGTTCCAGTTCCTTCACAGACTTCGTCTCACCATCACTTCACTGACCGTAATACACCCTCACTTCACAGACCTCACCACTCCCATGTTTTTATATTTATGAACGTCATCTACAAATACTAAACCTTATACTCTCATCCTGGTGTTTTTCAATATCATTCTTAGTGCTTTATACTCTCTACAATTAAATCACTTAGGCAAACCAACTAACCACGCCAGAAAATTATCCTTTCTCATCAGGTTTCTACACAACCCGCGGGGAGCTGGTCCGATCCATCCTCTTCCCGAAGCCCATTGACTTTCACTTCTACAAAGACTTCCTGAAGCTATTGGTAGTATTCCTGGTGCTTGGTGTAGCCGCCATGACCTGGAGCTTCTTTATCTGGATCTCAGTTCAGGTCTGTATCCCTCTTTATGACTCTTTGTCTTATGGTTGAAAGGGAGATACATGTGTGAGGGTAGGATCTTAGTGGGCAAAGGGGCTTAACGGGAGGGAGTGACGTGTATTGGAGTGTAGACCATGGGTGGTATATGAGACCTGCTGGAAGTAAAGAAGGTGTTTCTAGTGTAATTGTATTCAATCTGTGAAAACAGTTAAAAGTCTGTTAATTGATTCCTATAAGCTAGCCAAAATGTTACCAAGAACTCCAACAAATCTTCATAGATTCGGGACAAGGTAAAATTTGCCCTAGCTCTTTCATATATTATCATACTACCATGCAAGTAGTGCCATATTTCTCAGCTAATAATATCTATGGTGCATAAATGTTACTAATCTTAAACAGTACCAACAAAACTCTTCATACACCCAACATTACTATGTGATACAATGTGAAAAATTAATCTTCAGAATAGAATTTTATAACTATTTAGAATCTTATCATAAATGTTCAAATATCGTCTATTCATTAAACTGATACAATTTAAACATTCTTAAGCAAGTATCCTAAGTTTACCTACTGTAGATACTGATTGCACGTGACTGCAACCTTCTCACCCTGCCTGCTGCATGAGTGTGCATGATAAGCAAATTAGAATGATATTGGGTCTACAACTGGAGCTCTTATGTGACAAATCTTTTCTTCATTACCCACACAATTATTATAAGGTCCTTAATAAGATAATTAAACAATCTTGCTTCATACATGTTTAGTTTGACACTTCATTAAATATGAAGTGGAGACGCCATGTTGTCTGGTACTCGGGAATTATAAGTGTCTGCTCTTACAGGCTTCATGGTACGAAGTCCTCTAAACTCGCTGGACTTGATCACCTTCGTGGTGCCGCCCATCCTGCCCGCTACCATCACAGCCATCAACGTGTGGGCACAACACAGACTCAAGCAGCAAGGCATCTTCTCTCTCTCCTCCAACTACATCTCTCTTGCTGGGTCCATTGACGTCGTTTGCTTCGATAAGGTAGTACCTAGAGTTACTTGCTTACAGATGCATGAAAAACTACTTAAAGCTGGTAACCTTAAACAAATCCATATAGATGTGAATATTATAAACATCATGAATATATTGTGTGTTTTGCAAAAAAAGGTGAATCGCAAAGTGGAAATACATAATGGACCTAATACCAATAACGTTCGAAAGACACTTAGTTCAGTAGTCTGCGTACATTAGATAGTGATTCTGAGAATAGCTTCTCACAATGCGATCATAATAAAACATTTAAAATAATTAAAGTGATTTGCAATGCATTTTTTATTTGTACATTTATTTAATTCAAATTATTGGAGATAGTAAACCTGTATGTACTTGTAACCTTTTAGTACAATTACATACATACACCCCTAGGTCAGGGGTGGGCAACACCTCTGGCCTAGAGGGTCCAGGGGTTGTTTAATTTTCTTTTATTTTATTGTGCATTAACCAAGTAAAATGATCATGAGATTCAGCACTGTAATTTACTGGGAAAACTTTCAACTTTTGGCTGATTCATCTGATATAAAAAAACAAAAACAAAAAATTTAGAATTATTGTTTACTCCTTTTGCTGATATTAAAAACTGCGACAGAGACTCTGGATAGCTTCCTGTAAGGTGAGGATGGGATATCATTTGCAAGGGAGGTGCCAATAGATGGGAAGAAACTATTCAATTTGATATCAGTGTCACAGGCAGTAAGCACACCATTGTCATTGGATTGGAGTATTTGCTTCTTATTCAAGATCTTCTTTGATCCTAATATTTGGGAGATAGTGATCCATGTTTTCTTAATGTTGCCCTTAGTTTGCCCGAATTTATTTTTATAATATTATATTTTGGCTCTTCTAATTATTGTGGACAGCATTGATGTGTTTCTCCTTGAAACTTCTTTGGAGATGACCCCTAACCTATACTTCTTCTTATGGTCAGGTTTTTTATTAATTGATTTCAGTATATCCTTATTAAGCCATAGATTATTTAACCTTTTAGTTGTGACTTGTTTAGTTAGCATTGGACAGTGGGTATTATAAAAGCTCAGAGTTTTCTGAAGAAATGTTTGCACTACAAGGTTGATGTTCACTTTGTTACCTATGTCAGACTCCCAGATGATATTAGCCGCAGCCGCAATACAGTTGCTTATAGAAGTTTCATTGTGAAGCCTAAAGCTTATCATCATTGTATCCAGAGGTGTTTATTAATGTTGGTTAGAAGAAATGTTTCGTAATGGTCTATGGTCCTATCAGTGATTATCTCTGAAATAAGTAGAAAGGTTATGTTAGTCCAGATGTGGTCAAGAGTAGAGGCAGTCGTTTCAGTAATTCTAGTAGGTTTGGTAATTAAATGTCTTTTCTTTCCTATAAACATGTTCTTTTCAAACATGTTTATAGAAGACAATGGTGAAGGCTTCGGTATTATATAGCCATTCTAGTGACTTTAGTAAAGCTTTTGATACTGATACACATGGAAGCTTGATAAGGAAGTTAAGTTCAAATAATATTGGATTGTAGTCCTTTTAATTAATCATGTGGTTCATACACAGACAGGAACACTGACTGAGGATGACCTAGCGCTGGCTGGGGTGGTGCCATGTGTTAGGGGTGAATTTGGTGCTCCGGTGGAGGACCTCAAGACTCTGCCGCCAGACCAGCACCTCACCAAGGCTCTGGCCTCCTGCCACTCCCTTCTCGTCATCAATGGAAGGCTCACCGGGTACCCCTTGATGTCAAAATTTTTACAGGAACTGGCTGGGTATGTTACCATTTAAAATCCAGCTTCTTTGCTTTACAGTATATTGTTGCACTAAATTTGTGTCTTGAAGTGATATTACTATATTGGAAGGAGTTAAAATGATGCAGATTGTGCATGAGAATCCAATGACTGTGAATATGAGACTTTACCTGAATTTACCAGAATGGCACTAACACTAGTGGCCTCGACAACGACAGGTAGCCGGTGGCTTGTCAAAGGTCCCCTATTTGCCTTGATAATTCTTTTTCAGTTGGATTTTGAAATTCAAGTCTTGACATTTATAGCTTTGATGGGTTGGCAATTCCATGGGTTTATAACCCTGTTGGTGAAAAAGCTCCTCCTGTTCTCAGTTCTACATTGTGGCATGTCGAGCTTGAATCCATTGCTCCTTGTTTGTGTTACATTTGACCTTATGAAGAAATTTTCCCGATCAAAATTCACCAAATTGTTCAGAATTGTAAAAGTTTCAATGAGATCTGCTCTGTCATTCCTGGTTTGCAGTGTTAGCCCTGTGGCCCTTAACCATTCATGAAACGAGAGATGATTTAGCTCTGGAATTATTTTTATTGCCCGATGTTGCACTTTCTACAGAGCAGCTATGACCTTCTGCAGATGGGGTCTCCATGCTTGGATGCAGTAATCCAAATGGGGCCGCACCATAGATTTATACACTTGAATTACAACCTACCTTTTCTTAAAATCAAAGGTACGCATGATTATTCCAGTGGTTTGGTTAGCTTTTCTTGGGGAGCCCCTTCAGCTCCCCAGAGCTATCCAGGATGACATGAATGTATTAAACCCTAGCATCAGTGAAAGCGAATGGAGGTCTAGGCCTACCAGAGACCATGAGCCAGAACGTAGTCCCCTCAGAAAGGCACGAGGAACAATGGCCTATAGAAACCCCCATGTGTTTGGAAGCATTTTATATCTGCCATGGACCGGGTCAGGCACCCAGAAAGGTAGGTGGCGCAAAACAAACCCGATCTGGTTTAAATATTACTACTGAAAGCCGAACTGTTGGACAAAACTCCCCCAAACGAAAAACGAGCTAACGAGCATGACGTCACAACCGTCTGCACAGCTCCCCCCTCCCCAGAAGGGGGAATGGGGAACCCCAAACCCCGTGCAGGCTATCCACACCTTCAGTTCCCGGCTGATGTGTGACCTGGTGTGTTATGCGACTCTGGCTCCGAATTCTTTCAGTGCTGTGCCTTGTGATGTGGTCCTGTCTTAGTGGTGGTGTCCGAGCCAGGAGTAGTTTCCACTGTACTCGGGCTGCATGCGTCTAGGGTTACCTTCTCTATTTGCCTTGTAAGTACTACTCTTGTGGCTTGGGGTTACCATCCACAAATCGCTTGAGGGCTGCCTCCACTGTGGTCTTTTGCTGCTCGGTGATTGTCCGCCCTTGGTTTCAGCTGGGGTGTTCCATGCACCACTGTTTGTCTCTGGGTAGGAGGTAGCGTCGTCACTGGTACTGTGCAGCTGTTCTTCACCTGATATTGCGGCCGGTTCTGTTCCACCTGGGTACGTTGTACTCGTATGGGGTTTTCCTTTGTTTTCGTTTTCTGCCTGGTGGAGGGTCTGCTCTTGGTGTTGTTGCCACTTATATATATATATATATATATATATATATATATATATATATATATATATATATAATATATATATATATATATATATATATAATATGTCGTACCTAGTAGCCAGAACGCACTTCTCAGCCTACTTGCAAGGCCCGATTTGCCTAATAGCCAAGTTTCATGAATTAATTGTTTTTCGACTACCAAACCTACCTAACCTAACCTAACCTAACTTTTTCGGCTACCTAACCTAACTAACCTATAAAGATAGGTTAGGTTAGGTTAGGTAGGGTTGGTTAGGTTCCGTCACAATCAACGTTAATTTTAACTCCGTAAAAAAAATTGACCTCATACATAAGGAAATGGGTAGCTTTATCATTTCATAAGAAAAAAATTAGAGAAAATATATTAATTCAGGAAAACTTGGCTTATTAGGCAAATCTGGCCTTGCATAGTAGGCCAAAAAGTGAGTTCTGGCTACTAGGTACGACATATATATATATATATATATATATATATATATATATATATATATATATATATATATAAATATATTTATATTGTATTCTTGGTGGTCCTCCACTAGGTCCCCGTATGTGTACACACATCCCGGGGGTTCAGCTATTAGTTGTTTCCTTAGTAATTTGGGGTGCTGGTTAGCAGTACCTTGCCTGAGCTTCCCTTAGCATAGCGTCTAAGGGCCCTGGGAAAACCCCACTGGAGTTCAGTGGTCCGATGGAAGCATCCCCCTGGGTCCCATCTCAATTCATGCGAGTTTGAAGCTTGCTCTGTCCCCTTGTCTCAGGGTGACAATCACCTGTTTTGCCTCTGTCATGCTGCCTGTTGGATTGGTGACACCCTCGACCCAGAGTCCTGCAAGTGGTGTTGCTTGCTTGTTCTCCAGATCACCCAGTCCACTGATATTGATCTTCGGGTGTAGGCAGCTTTGGCGTTGCATGCACATTATAGGTTGCTGCAGCACGCTAGGTTGGTTGCTCACCCGGATGCCCTGTTTTGGTTATAGGGACCCGGACTTAGGGGTGTTAGTCGCTTCGACCTTGATTTAGTCCATGCCCCCAGGTCCTTCTCCTGCTGCTGTTCGTCCGGTTTCTCCCTACTCCTCCCTTCTTCCAGCTCCGAAACCTTCACATGTTTCGGAGTCGGGGCGTGGTTTAGTTGGTGGTGAGACAGTTTTGGAGGGGTGTCCCTTCCGGTGTGACGAGGGAGGCATTCGAGCCCGTTCCTCCAGCTGGTGCTTCTGGGTCTGACCAGTGGGTCCCCTTCGATCCAGCTTTTCTGGCAACTTCTGCCTTTTCTTTTGAGGTGGAGGGTTCGGAGGACGGCTCGGCCCCAGTCCTAATGTGCAGGTCCCCGGGGCAGGGGAGCGGTTGACTTGGGGGATCCACTGGCCCCGTTTGACCCTGCTTGGGATGTAGAAGCGCTGGGTGCCGATCCTGGGTCTAGTGCGCTGCTCTCGGCTTTGCGGGCGTCGGCTGCGCTGTTGAAGCTGTTTGCGCCTATCCTGCAGGAAGGAGCGTCTCTGTTCTTTGCCTTTCGTCTCACGTGCCATCAGACGGTGCTCACTCAGTCCTTGGAATCCACTCGCCCCATCACCCCACTGACAGGGTGATGGGGGGGGGAGGCTTGCGGTGTTTGCTCACGCCTGGTCCCATGATTAGTGGGCGTTTCAGGTCGCTTCTTGCGGCCTGCGGTAGCGTTGGGTGGCCCCTCCTCCTTTGGGAGGTTCGGGGCCGGTGGAGCAGTCTTCTTCTCCTGCACTCTGTCGGGTCATCTTGGCGTGGATTTGCTTGCGCATGGTCGAAACGACCTCATCCCTCAGGTGGGTTTCCCGCCTTTTTCCGGTTCCGAAACGGGACTGCGCTAACCTGAGGTTCATTCTGGACCTGTCCTATCTGAACCCTTGGGTCTATTGCCCTCCTTTTGAATGACTACTCTGTTCCGGTCACTTGGGTGGTGTCCCTGGTCCTCTGGGACGTGTACTGGCATGTCCTGATTCATCTGGGGTTCAGAGATTGGCTCGGTTTTGTTGTGGGCATCAGGCTTACCACTTTCGTTGCCTTCCGTTTGGCTTGAATCTGGCACCTCGTTTGTTCACACGCTTTACCCAGGTCGTGGTGGCATGTTTGCGTCTTTTAGGGGTTCGGGTTCTGGCCTACCTCGACGACTGGCTGGTGTGGGCTCCCAGCCAATCCGTGTGACTGCTCGCCAGGGATTTGGGTCTTAACTAGCTCGCCTTGTTTGGGTTTCTGGTGAACCGGAGGAGGTCCCATCTGGGTCCTTCTCAAGTTCGGTCTTGGCTGGGTATAGTGTGGGACTCTTGGACCGCTTCTTTGTCTCTTCCTCAAGCGGCTCTGTTGTGGCTGCGGTCTCGCCTTCGCCTGTTTCTGGGGGCTTGAGGGTCATGAGGTGGTTGCTCGACGGTTTGTGCGAGTCTGAACTTTGTCATGATGATTTACCCGCCAGGTCGAGTTTGGCTTCGTCGGCTGTTCTGGTTCCTTCCGGGACGTCCCTTCAACTTCTTTCACGATCGCTGGGTTCAGCCTCCGGGTGCCTTACGTTGGCTGTTGCGTCGCTGGATTCCTCTTTGGGATTTTTGGGTTCAGTGCCTTCATGCCAACCCGAGCCCTCGCTCAATGTGTTCATGAATGTGTCGTCTCTTGGCTGGGGCTTTGCGACCATTGCTCACCAGGCCAGCCAGAGGAGGTGGGGTCCATCCTTCCGATGGGCCCACAGCATAGTGCGAGAGTTTGCGGTGGTGTGGTGGGCATTTTGGAGGGTTCTGGTCACTCGCGGATCGAAGATCCAACTCCATTCGGACTGCTCCCTGGTTGTTCATTGTCTCAAATGCAGGGGTTCGAAGCAGTCCTTGATACTTTGGGACTGGTTGCTTCGGGTGACTCGTCTGCTGAGTTCTCGGGGGTTTGGCTCTCCTGGCCGTTTACATTCGGGGAGTGTCCAACGTCCTGTCTCAATTCATTCCCCTGTCATTGGCATGGACGATGTCCTCCTCCCGGAGGTGGATATCTTCACGTCGGAGTGGTCAAGACATCTCCCAATATTTGTGGCGCCCTTCCCCAACTGCGAGGCCGTCGAGGTCATTGCGTTTAGGCAGACTGGTCAAGGTGGGTTTTCCTGTACCTCTTCCCCCCAGTTCCGCTGTTGCTCCAGGTCCTGGCTTGCTTGGAGACTTACCAGGGGAGAGTAGTTCTCTTGGCCTCTTGGTTGCCGGCCCAGCCTTATTTTCAGGCGCTGATTGCTCGGTTTCCGAACCCGCGGGTCTTCCCACGGCTCCGTCTCTTTTAGCAGATCGGGCCAGTTCGTTACATAGCTGGTTTGATCTTCTCCTCAAGTCTTTGCATCTGGTCTTTCTGACCTGGGACTATCACCATTTGTATGGTGGGCAGGGGGCTTCATTGATGGTGTCCCACCTGCTTGTCTCGTCTTGGTGGCAGTATGAAGTTTCCTGGCGGTCCTTTCGTCATTTCTTGTTCCTTCGTAGGTTTTTTCTGTTTCGGTTCGGGTTGTCTTTTCCTTTCTGTCTTGGTTGTTTCAAGACCGTCATCGTATACCATATACTATCGTTTTGTATTGTGCGGTGCTGGCAGAGTCGCTTCAGCTTGTGTTCGGGATGGATGTTACTTCTGCTTCATTTCGCAAGCTGTCTCATACGTTATTTCACCTCCGGACTGTTCATGCATCGTGTGGCCCTCGGTTTGTTGTCGCCCCTTCAGTTCACAATTGTTTTTCCAAGGATCTTTTCCTGTTGGCATTGGCCTCTGGGGGTCGGGTTGGGGAGCTTCATGCTCTCCTCCAGCGCAAAAGTTTCTGCTCTTATGGTCCTGGTGGTAGGTTTGTTTGGTTGCAGCTGTCTCCTTCTTTTCTGCCAAAGAATGAGACTGCTGCTTTCTGGATGGGTCCTTGGGTTGTTGATGTTTGGTTGATCAGGCCGGGAGTTCATCATGGGTTGTGTCTGGTTGCGGCTCTTCACCGTTACCTATGCACCACGTCATTGGTGGCCGGGGACGCGCTTTGGATTGACCAGGTTTCCTTTCTTCCCTGTTCCAGGGTTCAAATCTTCCAGGTCGTCCGCAGGGTTATTCGGTCCAGTCACCCTGCGGTCTATCCTCATTCCCATGACTTTCGTAAGTTTGCTGCTTTGGCTGCCGTCTTCTGTAACATGTCTTGGGCTGACATTCGGGCACAGGCTTTTTGGAGGTCGAACAGGGTCCAGGCCACTCGATACCCATTCACTCTTCCTGGCCTTAGTCGAGCATGTGTCGTATTGATCGGTGGTTGCAGCCAGTTGTCTCTCCTTCGAGTTGATCAGCGAGTGTCGACTTCCTTCCAGGTAAGTCCCTCTTATTTTTATCTTTGGTTAAGTAGTTCCAGCGAGCTGAAGGGGGCTGCCCCCAGAAAACCAGAGTTGAATGTAATGAAACACTATTTTCTGGGTGAAACCTGGAGGCTCCCAGGCAACCCTCCCTCCCTCCGGTTGGAAATTTTTCAGTGGTTTTTCTCACCCAGTCTCAGAACTGAAGGTGGGGGTCTGAGGCTTCCCCTTTCCCTCCCGGGGGGAGGGCCTCACAGAAGGCGACTCAGTGACGGTTGTGACGTCATGCTCGTTAGCTCGTTTTTCGTTTGGGGAAGTTCTGTCCAACAGTTCGGCTTTCAGTAGTAAATATTTTAACCAGATAGGGTATGTTTTGGGGGTCCCTGCCTTTCTGGGTGCCTGACTTGGTCGATGGCAGATATAGAATGCTTCCAACCACATGGGGGTTTCTATAGTTTATTGTTCTTCATGCGTTTCTGAGGGGGGATGGTGGGAACCAGGTTCTGGTTCGTGGTTCCCGGTAGGTCCGGTAGGTGTACTATTGCGAATAGAACTCCATTCGTTTGACTGATGCCAGGGTCTAATATATTCATATCAGCCCAAATAGCTTTGGCGAGCTTTCGGGTCTCACCCAGAAAATGCGTTTCATTACATTAGATATGGTTTTTTGATTGTTGCAAAATAGAAGAGAAAAACTTTCTGCATGTATTTTTATTCAGGCAAAAAAAAAACGTATAACAGTTTTAATAGCTGTTCAAAATATTTTGAAGATCAAAAAACAAAACAAAAATTAAGATATATTATTCTACAGTACTGTTAATTTCTAATAAAATTAAGTTTTGCTAGTGGATCTAGCAGATGGGATTAATCTAGATGGGATCTAGATAATAGCTAGCTAGATGGGAACAATCAACAGAGTCTATACATGTGTAGATGGGAGCAATCAGAAAAATATATGTGACTATGCAGATGGAAGCTATCATCAGAGTTTCATTTGTAAGTGTTTGAGAGTATGTTAAATTGAGTATTAGTAAATATGTATGATTCTTTGTGTGTAAGGTGTCCCACGCGTGTTCGTGAGAGTAGAGTCCCAGCACCCCAGGACGACAGAAGAGCGAGACTTCACACACACACAGGGTGTGTGGTGTGTGCTCGTGAGGTGCCCACCTCACTGTGTGAGGTTATTGACCTCCATGAAATCTGTGTGACTGGAATACTGTCATTAATCTGGTGAGTGAGAAATTATTCCTTGGTAGTGTATTGTCCCATTTCTTGTGTCTTAATAAATGTAATGCACACACTCTGATTGCTGAACCCTGCCAATTCAAAAATATTGTACTGGCCTCCACGTGATTACTCGCGTATTGAAAGTGTTTATAAATGCATATTGGTTTTACATCCCTGTTTTAAAGTAACGTAACTATACTGTAAGTATGAAAGTAAGGACTGCTTTCGTTAGTCTGTACTCAAGAGAACATCTTTCAGGCTCTTACCCTTACACGGCCACTTGAGGATGCCGCAAATTAGGTAAGCCCACGCAGGCCTAATCCGCTCGTGCCATTAGCTACCACTATTTTCCCC
Organism: Procambarus virginalis; assembly: GCA_020271785.1. Classification (NCBI taxonomy): domain Eukaryota; kingdom Metazoa; phylum Arthropoda; class Malacostraca; order Decapoda; family Cambaridae; genus Procambarus; species Procambarus virginalis. The sequence goes on from WNGS01081908.1 coordinate 14,333, forward strand.
TTGATTCTTGTAATTTACTAGCCATTGAGCGTATGAGCCATTTTAAAGTAATTATAAGAACTAGACTGGTGTTATTCCCTTGTTTACTTTGCAGTGCTTTATTAACTGAATTTGGTGGATGTGCTACAAACCTAATTTTCACGAGACGTAAATTTGGCAGTGTTAATTCTGGTGCAATTATTTTTGTTTTGGGGTCGCTGACGAATCATAGTGCGTTTCTTCATTTATTTACACATGTGAAGGGACCGTGTACTGCGGGATAATGTTCTCATTTACAGTTAGTTTAGTTCATTTATTATGCAGCCCATACCCATGTTGTGGGCGGTAGTGGAAAGGGTTACAGAGGCACATAATGGGCTCAGGGACTGAACCCCACAATCATTTAGCTAAGCAAGTTACAATCTTGATGAGCTAGTTACAAAATTCAATGCACATCGTCAGATCAACAATGGGCTCGAGACCAACCACAAGTACAGTTTCTAAATTTGACAATTGACACGTGAAGAGCTAATGATATGTTTATCCTGCACCCCCCCCCCACCCAGTGAGCAGCGGTGGATAGGTTACAATCACTCAGTTACTACCTACATTTACCTGGGGATATTTTGGTAGCATATCATTTTGAATGAAATAACTACACATCTCTGGAACATTGGTAATAGAGTTCTCTGAATTCATGTATCTTTCGCACTCCATCACATAGTGACGGAGGGTGTGCGAATAATTTTGTTGACACAGTTTACATTTGGTCAGGTCTACATCGGCAGATAATGAGAATTCCCAGAGATACTTGTAACCGAGTCTAAGCCGAGCAGTAGTAACATCTAGAAGTCTGCTGATTTTATTGGATGAACCATAGATGTGTGGCTCCTCTTGCATGATAGTATGATGATAGATGGAATTACTGGGGTCGATTTCACTTTGCCTCAGATCTACAAGAATTGTTGAAGTTCTTGGTGTACTATTTCTCTTAGAACGCTTATTGTCAATCCAAGGTTATACTCAATTTCTCCTTTAAAGCCAGATTCCTTGGCTAATTTATCAGCTCTATCATGCATTCGGATGCAACATGAGATGGAGACCACATAAAAGAGACTCTTACCATCATTAATTTTTGTTGTATTTGTGTCTAGTTACGTCTTAAACATAATATGTTAGTTAGGTCTTAGAGTCGAGTGCAATAACGATGATAAAGAGTCACTTACAATTAATGTATCAAGTTTGGAGACTTGTACACATTTCAGTGCAAGGAGCAAGGCAAATAGTTCGGTCTGAAGGGTAGAGGCCCAGTTGTTTATACGGACTCCCCACTCAAAGTACAAGCCATCGCCCATTGTCAGGACAACTGCACTTCCAGCTGCACCCGTGGTGCGGTGTAAGGAACCATCAGTGTATATGATTTGAGAGAGAGAATACTCTGCGGACAGAGCAGAGTATTCAAATATGGCTTAAGGCGTTGAGTTTGCCTTAAGACGAACTTGGGCTGATCTCTAATTTGCTTCTTGACTGGAACGGGAAGGATTAAAATTGGAAAAGGTGTAATCTCCCACGTGCAGGAAAGTGCCGTTGTTGTCTCTC
>WNGS01081916.1:0-12730 GCA_020271785.1 Procambarus virginalis
AGTACACTACAGGCAAGTACACTACAGGCAAGTACACTACAGGAAAGTACACTACAGGCAAGTACACTACAGGAAGTACAACTACTACAGGCAAGTACACTACAGGCAAGTACACTACAGGCAAGTACACTACAGGCAAGTAGTACATACAGGCAAGTACACTACAGGCAAGTACACTACAGGCAAGTACACTACAGGCAAGTACACTACAGACAAGTACACTGCAGGCAAGTACACTACAGGCAAGTACACTGCAGGCAAGTACACTGCAGGCAAGTACACTACAGACAAGTACACTACAGGCAAGTACACTGCAGGCAAGTACACTGCAGGCAAGTACACTACAGGCAAGTACACTACAGACAAGTACACTACAGGCCAGTACACTACAGGCAGTACACTACAGGCAAGTACACTACAGGCAAGTACACTACAGGCCAGTACACTACAGGCAAGTACACTACAGACAAGTACACTACAGACAAGTACACTACAGACAAGTACACTACAGGCCAGTACACTACAGACAAGTACACTACAGACAAGTACACTACAGGCAAGTACACTGTAGGCAAGTACACTACAGACAAGTACACTACAGACAAGTACACTACATGCAAGAACACTACAGACAAGTACACTACAGGCAAGTACACTGCAGGCAAGTACACTACAGACAAGTACACTACAGACAAGTACACTACAGACAAGTACACTACAGGCAAGTACACTACAGGCAAGTACACTGCAGGCAAGTACACTACAGGCAAGTACACTACAAAAAGTACACTACAGACAGTACACTACAGACAAGTACATACAGACAAGTACACTACAGGCCAGTACACTACAGACAAGTACACTACAGACAAGTACACTACAGGCAAGTACACTGCAGGCAAGTACACTACAGACAAGTACACTACAGGCCAGTATACTACAGACAAGTACACTACAGACAAGTACACTACTGGCAAGTACACTGCAGGCCAGTACACTACAGACAAGTACACTACAGGCAGTATACTACAGACAAGTACACTACAGACAAGTACACTACAGGCAAGTACACTGCAGACCAGTACACTACAGACAAGTACACTACAGGCCAGTATACTACAGACAAGTACACTACAGACAAGTACACTACAGGCAAGTACACTGCAGGCAAGTACACTACAGACAAGTACACTACAGACAAGTACACTACAGGCCAGTACACTACAGACAAGTACACTACAGGCCAGTACACTACAGGCAAGTACACTACAGGCCAGTACACTACAGAAGTACACTACAGGCAAGTACACTACAGGCAAGTACACTACAGACAAGTACACTACAGACAAGTACACTACAGGCAAGTACACTACAGGACAGTACACTACAGACAAGTACACTACAGGCCAGTACACTACAGACAAGTACACTACAGACAAGTACACTACAGGCAAGTACACTACAGGCCAGTACACTACAGGCAAGTACACTACAGACAAGTACACTACAGGCCAGTACACTACAGGCCAGTACACTACAGGCAAGTACACTACAGACAAGTACACTACAGGCAAGTACACTACAGACAAGTACACTACAGGCCAGTACACTACAGGCAAGTACACTACAGGCAAGTACACTACAGGCAAGTACACTACAGCCAGTACACTACAGGCAAGTACACTACAGGCAAGTACACTACAGGCAAGTACACTACAGGCAAGTACACTACAGGCAAGTACACTACAGGCAAGTACACTACAGACAAGTACACTACAGACAAGTACACTACAGGCAAGTACACTACAGGCAAGTACACTACAGGCAAGTACACTACAGGCAAGTACACTACAGGCAAGTACACTACAGACAAGTACACTACAGACAAGTACACTACAGACAAGTACACTACAGGCCAGTACACTACAGACAAGTACACTACAGACAAGTACACTACAGGCAAGTACACTGCAGGCAAGTACACTACAGACAAGTACACTACAGGCCAGTACACTACAGACAAGTACACTACAGACAAGTACACTACAGGCAAGTACACTGCAGGCCAGTACACTACAGACAAGTACACTACAGGCCAGTACACTACAGACAAGTACACTACAGACAAGTACACTACAGGCAAGTACACTGCAGACCAGTACACTACAGACAAGTACACTACAGGCCAGTACACTACAGACAAGTACACTACAGACAAGTACACTACAGGCAAGTACACTGCAGGCAAGTACACTACAGACAAGTACACTACAGACAAGTACACTACAGGCCAGTACACTACAGACAAGTACACTACAGGCCAGTACACTACAGGCAAGTACACTACAGGCCAGTACACTACAGACAAGTACACTACAGGCAAGTACACTACAGGCAAGTACACTACAGACAAGTACACTACAGACAAGTACACTACAGGCAAGTACACTACAGGCCAGTACACTACAGACAAGTACACTACAGGCCAGTACACTACAGACAAGTACACTACAGACAAGTACACTACAGGCAAGTACACTACAGGCCAGTACACTACAGGCAAGTACACTACAGACAAGTACACTACAGGCCAGTACACTACAGGCCAGTACACTACAGGCAAGTACACTACAGACAAGTACACTACAGGCAAGTACACTACAGACAAGTACACTACAGGCCAGTACACTACAGGCAAGTACACTACAGGCAAGTACACTACAGGCAAGTACACTACAGGCCAGTACACTACAGGCCAGTACACTACAGGCAAGTACACTACAGGCCAGTACACTACAGGCCAGTACACTACAGGCAAGTACACTACAGGCAAGTACACTACAGGCAAGTACACTACAGACAAGTACACTACAGGCAAGTACACTACAGGCAAGTACACTACAGGCAAGTACACTACAGGCAAGTACACTACAGGCAAGTACACTACAGACAAGTACACTACAGACAAGTACACTACAGACAAGTACACTACAGGCCAGTACACTACAGACAAGTACACTACAGACAAGTACACTACAGGCAAGTACACTGCAGGCAAGTACACTACAGACAAGTACACTACAGGCCAGTACACTACAGACAAGTACACTACAGACAAGTACACTACAGGCAAGTACACTGCAGGCCAGTACACTACAGACAAGTACACTACAGGCCAGTACACTACAGACAAGTACACTACAGACAAGTACACTACAGGCAAGTACACTGCAGACCAGTACACTACAGACAAGTACACTACAGGCCAGTATACTACAGACAAGTACACTACAGACAAGTACACTACAGGCAAGTACACTGCAGGCAAGTACACTACAGACAAGTACACTACAGACAAGTACACTACAGGCCAGTACACTACAGACAAGTACACTACAGGCCAGTACACTACAGGCAAGTACACTACAGGCCAGTACACTACAGACAAGTACACTACAGGCAAGTACACTACAGGCAAGTACACTACAGACAAGTACACTACAGACAAGTACACTACAGGCAAGTACACTACAGGCAAGTACACTACAGGCCAGTACACTACAGGCAAGTACACTACAGGCCAGTACACTACAGGCAAGTACACTACAGGCAGTACACTACAGACAAGTACACTACAGACAAGTACACTACAGGCAAGTACACTACAGGCCAGTACACTACAGGCAAGTACACTACAGACAAGTACACTACAGGCAGTACACTACAGGCAAGTACACTACAGGCAAGTACACTACAGACAAGTACACTACAGACAAGTACACTACAGACAAGTACACTACAGGCCAGTACACTACAGACAAGTACACTACAGACAAGTACACTACAGGCAAGTACACTACAGGCAAGTACACTACAGACAAGTACACTACAGGCCAGTACACTACAGACAAGTACACTACAGACAAGTACACTACAGGCAAGTACACTACAGGCAAGTACACTACAGACAAGTACACTACAGGCAAGTACACTACAGGCAAGTACACTACAGGCAAGTACACTACAGGAAGTACACTACAGGCAAGTACACTACAGGCAAGTACACTACAGGCAAGTACACTACAGGCAAGTACACTACAGGCAAGTACATACAGGCAAGTACACTACAGGCAAGTACACTACAGGCAAGTACACTACAGGCAAGTACACTACAGGCAAGTACACTACAGGCAAGTACACTACAGGCAAGTACACTACAGGCAAGTACATACAGGCAAGTACACTACAGGCAAGTACACTACAGGCAAGTACACTACAGGCAAGTACACTACAGGCAAGTACACTACAGGCAAGTACACTACAGACAAGTACACTACAGGCCAGTACACTACAGACAAGTACACTACAGACAAGTACACTACAGGCAAGTACACTACAGACAAGTACACTACAGGCAAGTACACTACAGGAAAGTACACTACAGGCAAGTACACTACAGGCAAGTACACTACAGACAAGTACACTACAGGCAAGTACACTACAGGCAAGTACACTACAGGCAAGTACACTACAGGCAAGTACACTACAGACAAGTACACTACAGGCAAGTACACTACAGGCAAGTACACTACAGGCAAGTACACTACAGGCAAGTACACTACAGGCAAGTACACTACAGGCAAGTACACTACAGGCAAGTACACTACAGACAAGTACACTACAGACAAGTACACTACAGGCAAGTACACTACAGGCAAGTACACTACAGACAAGTACACTACAGGCAAGTACACTACAGGCAAGTACACTACAGACAAGTACACTACAGACAAGTACACTACAGGCAAGTACACTACAGGCAAGTACACTACAGACAAGTACACTACAGGCAAGTACACTACAGGCAAGTACACTACAGACAAGTACACTACAGGCAAGTACACTACAGGCAAGTACACTACAGGCAAGTACACTACAGGCAAGTACACTACAGGCAAGTACACTACAGACAAGTACACTACAGGCCAGTACACTACAGACAAGTACACTACAGACAAGTACACTACAGGCAAGTACACTACAGGCAAGTACACTACAGACAGTACACTACAGGCCAGTACACTACAGACAAGTACACTACAGGCAAGTACACTACAGGCAAGTACACTACAGGCAAGTACACTACAGACAAGTACACTACAGCCAGTACACTACAGACAAGTACACTACAGGCAAGTACACTACAGGCAAGTACACTACAGCACAGTACACTACAGGCAAGTACACTACAGGCAAGTACACTACAGACAGTACACTACAGACAAGTACACTACAGGCAAGTACACTACAGGCAAGTACACTACAGGCAAGTACACTACAGGCAAGTACACTACAGGCAAGTACACTACAGGCAAGTACACTACAGACAAGTACACTACAGGCAAGTACACTACAGGCAGTACACTACAGACAAGTACACTACAGGCAAGTACACTAAGGCAAGTACACTACAGGCAAGTACACTACAGGCAAGTACACTACAGGCCAGTACACTACAGACAAGTACACTACAGACAAGTACACTACAGGCAAGTACACTACAGGCAAGTACACTACAGGCAAGTACACTACAGACAAGTACACTACAGGCCAAGTACACTACAGGCAAGTACACTACAGGCAAGTACACTACAGGCAGTACACTACAGGCAAGTACACTACAGGCAGTACACTACAGGCAAGTACACTACAGGCAAGTACACTACAGGCAAGTACACTACAGGCAAGTACACTACAGACAAGTACACTACAGGCCAGTACACTACAGGCAAGTACACTACAGACAAGTACACTACAGGCAAGTACACTACAGGCAAGTACACTACAGGCAAGTACACTACAGACAAGTACACTACAGGCAAGTACACTACAGACAAGTACACTACAGGCAAGTACACTACAGGCAAGTACACTACAGACAAGTACACTACAGAAGTACACTACAGACAAGTACACTACAGGCAAGTACACTACAGGCAAGTACACTACAGGCAAGTACACTACAGGCAAGTACACTACAGGCAAGTACACTACAGACAAGTACACTACAGACAAGTACACTACAGACAAGTACACTACAGGCCAGTACACTACAGACAAGTACACTACAGACAAGTACACTACAGGCAAGTACACTGCAGGCAAGTACACTACAGCAAGTACACTACAGGCAGTACACTACAGACAAGTACACTACAGGCAAGTACACTACAGGCAAGTACACTACAGGCCAGTACACTACAGACAAGTACACTACAGGCCAGTACACTACAGACAAGTACACTACAGACAAGTACACTACAGGCAAGAAGTACACTACAGACAGTACACTACAGGCAAGTACACTACAGGCAAGTACACTACAGACAAGTACACTACAGACAAGTACACTACAGACAAGTACACTACAGGCAAGTACACTACAGGCAAGTACACTACAGGCAAGTACACTACAGGCAAGTACACTACAGGCAAGTACACTACAGACAAGTACACTACAGGCAAGTACACTACAGGCCAGTACACTACAGACAAGTACACTACAGGCAAGTACACTACAGGCAAGTACACTACAGGCAAGTACACTACAGGCAAGTACACTACAGGCCAGTACACTACAGACAAGTACACTACAGACAAGTACACTACAGGCAAGTACACTACAGGCCAGTACACTACAGGCAAGTACACTACAGACAAGTACACTACAGGCAAGTACACTACAGGCAAGTACACTACAGGCAAGTACACTACAGGCCAGTACACTACAGGCAAGTACACTACAGGCAAGTACACTACAGGCAAGTACACTACAGCAAGTACACTACAGACAAGTACACTACAGGCAAGTACACTACAGGCCAGTACACTACAGACAAGTACACTACAGGCCAAGTACACTACAGGCAAGTACACTACAGGCAAGTACACTACAGGCAAGTACACTACAGGCCAGTACACTACAGACAAGTACACTACAGACAAGTACACTACAGGCAAGTACACTACAGGCAAGTACACTACAGGCAAGTACACTACAGACAAGTACACTACAGGCCAGTACACTACAGGCCAGTACACTACAGGCAAGTACACTACAGGACAAGTACACTACAGGCAAGTACACTAGACAAGTACACTACAGGCAAGTACACTACAGGCAAGTACACTACAGGCAAGTACACTACAGGCAAGTACACCAAGCCAGTACACTACAGGCCAGTACACTACAGGCAAGTACACTACAGGCCAGTACACTACAGGCCAGTACACTACAGCAAGTACACTACAGGCAAGTACACTACAGCAAGTACACTACAGACAAGTACACTACAGGCAAGTACACTACAGGCAAGTACACTACAGACAAGTACACTACAGGCAAGTACACTACAGGCAAGTACACTACAGGCAAGTACACTACAGACAAGTACACTACAGGCAGTACACTACAGGCAAGTACACTACAGACAAGTACACTACAGACAAGTACTACAGGCAAGTACACTACAGGCAAGTACACTAAAAAGTACACTACAGACCACAACAACACTACAGACAGTACACTACAGGCCAGTATACTACAGACAAGTACACTACAGGCAAGTACACTACAGGCAAGTACACTGCAGGCCAGTACACTACAAGACAAGTACACTACAGGCCAGTAATACAGACAAGTACACTACAGACAAGTACACTACAGGCAAGTACACTGCAGGCAGTACACTACAGACAAGTACACTACAGGCAGTATACTACAGACAAGTACACTACAGACAAGTACACTACAGGCAAGTACACTGCAGGCAAGTACACTACAGACAAGTACACTACAGACAAGTACACTACAGGCAGTACACTACAGACAAGTACACTACAGGCCAGTACACTACAGGCAAGTACACTACAGGCCAGTACACTACAGACAAGTACACTACAGGCAAGTACACTACAGGCAAGTACACTACAGACAAGTACACTACAGACAAGTACACTACAGGCAAGTACACTACAGGCCAGTACACTACAGACAAGTACACTACAGGCCAGTACACTACAGGCAAGTACACTACAGGCCAGTACTACAGGCAAGTACACTACAGGCCAGTACACTACAGACAAGTACACTACAGACAAGTACACTACAGGCAAGTACACTACAGGCCAGTACACTACAGGCAAGTACACTACAGGCAAGTACACTACAGGCAAGTACACTACAGGCAAGTACACTACAGGCAAGTACACTACAGGAGTACACTACAGGCAAGTACAGACAGGCAGTACACTACAGGCAAGTACACTACAGGCAAGTACACTACAGGCAAGTACACTACAGGCAAGTACACTACAGGAAAGTACACTACAGGCAAGTACACTACAGGCAAGTACACTACAGGCAAGTACACTACAGGCAAGTACACTACAGGCAAGTACACTACAGGCAAGTACACTACAGGCAAGTACACTACAGGCAAGTACACTACAGGCAAGTACACTACAGGCAAGTACACTACAGACAAGTACAACAGGCAAGTACACTACAGGCAAGTACACACAGGCAAGTACACTACAGGCAAGTACACTACAGACAAGTACACTACAGGCAAGTACACTGCAGGCAAGTACACTACAGGCAAGTACACTACAGCAAGTACACTACAGACAAGTACACTACAGGCCAGTACACTACAGGCAGTACACTACAGGCAAGTACACTACAGGCCAGTACACTACAGGCCAGTACACTACAGGCAAGTACACTACAGACAAGTACACTACAGACAAGTACACTACAGACAAGTACACTACAGGCCAGTACACTACAGACAAGTACACTACAGACAAGTACACTACAGGCAAGTACACTACAGGCAAGTACACTACAGACAAGTACACTACAGACAAGTACACTACAGGCAAGTACACTACAGACAAGTACACTACAGGCAAGTACACTACAGGCAAGTACACTACAGACAAGTACACTACAGACAAGTACACTACAGACAAGTACACTACAGGCAAGTACACTACAGGCAAGTACACTACAGGCAAGTACACTACAGGCAAGTACACTACAGGCAAGTACACTACAGACAAGTACACTACAGACAAGTACACTACAGACAAGTACACTACAGGCCAGTACACTACAGACAAGTACACTACAGACAAGTACACTACAGGCAAGTACACTGCAGGCAAGTACACTACAGACAAGTACACTACAGGCCAGTACACTACAGACAAGTACACTACAGACAAGTACACTACAGGCAAGTACACTGCAGGCCAGTACACTACAGACAAGTACACTACAGGCAGTATACTACAGACAAGTACACTACAGACAAGTACACTACAGGCAAGTACACTGCAGACCAGTACACTACAGCAAGTACACTACAGGCCAGTATACTACAGACAAGTACACTACAGACAAGTACACTACAGGCAAGTACACTACAGGCAAGTACACTACAGACAAGTACACTACAGCAAGTACACTACAGGCCAGTACACTACAGCAAGTACACACAGGCCAGTACACTACAGGCAAGTACACTACAGGCCAGTACACTACAGACAAGTACACAATACAGGCAAGTACACTACAGGCAAGTACACTACAGACAAGTACACTACAGACAAGTACACTACAGGCAAGTACACTACAGGACAGTACACACGACAAGTACACTACAGGCCAGTACACTACAGACAAGTACACTACAGACAAGTACACTACAGGCAAGTACACTACAGGCCAGTACACTACAGGCAAGTACACTACAGACAAGTACACTACAGGCCAGTACACTACAGGCCAGTACACTACAGGCAAGTACACTACAGACAAGTACACTACAGGCAAGTACACTACAGACAAGTACACTACAGGCCAGTACACTACAGGCAAGTACACTACAGGCAAGTACACTACAGGCAAGTACACTACAAGCCAGTACACTACAGGCAGTACACTACAGGCAAGTACACTACAGGCAGTACACTACAGGCCAGTACACTACAGGCAAGTACACTACAGGCAAGTACACTACAGACAAGTACACTACAGACAAGTACACTACAGGCAAGTACACTACAGGCAAGTACACTACAGGCAAGTACACTACAGGCAAGTACACTACAGGCAAGTACACTACAGACAAGTACACTACAGACAAGTACACTACAGACAAGTACACTACAGGCAGTACACTACAGACAAGTACACTACAGACAAGTACACTACAGGCAAGTACACTACAGGCAAGTACACTACAGACAAGTACACTACAGGCCAGTACACTACAGACAAGTACACTACAGACAAGTACACTACAGGCAAGTACACTGCAGGCCAGTACACTACAGACAAGTACACTACAGGCCAGTACACTACAGACAAGTACACTACAGACAAGTACACTACAGGCAAGTACACTGCAGGCCAGTACACTACAGACAAGTACACTACAGGCCAGTACACTACAGACAAGTACACTACAGACAAGTACACTACAGGCAAGTACACTGCAGGCAAGTACACTACAGACAAGTACACTACAGACAAGTACACTACAGGCCAGTACACTACAGACAAGTACACTACAGGCCAGTACACTACAGGCAAGTACACTACAGGCAAGTACACTACAGACAAGTACACTACAGGCAAGTACACTACAGGCAAGTACACTACAGACAAGTACACTACAGACAAGTACACTACAGGCAAGTACACTACAGGCCAGTACACTACAGACAAGTACACTACAGGCCAGTACACTACAGACAAGTACACTACAGACAAGTACACTACAGGCAAGTACACTACAGGCCAGTACACTACAGGCAAGTACACTACAGACAAGTACACTACAGGCAGTACACTACAGGCCAGTACACTACAGGCAAGTACACTACAGACAAGTACACTACAGGCAAGTACACTACAGACAAGTACACTACAGGCCAGTACACTACAGGCAAGTACACTACAGGCAAGTACACTACAGGCAAGTACACTACAGCAGTACACTACAGGCAAGTACACTACAGGCAAGTACACTACAGGCAAGTACACTACAGGCCAGTACACTACAGGCAAGTACACTACAGGCAAGTACACTACAGGCAAGTACACTACAGACAAGTACACTACAGGCAAGTACACTACAGGCAAGTACACTACAGGCAAGTACACTACAGGCAAGTACACTACAGGCAAGTACACTACAGACAAGTACACTACAGACAAGTACACTACAGACAAGTACACTACAGGCAGTACACTACAGACAAGTACACTACAGACAAGTACACTACAGGCAAGTACACTGCAGGCAAGTACACTACAGACAAGTACACTACAGGCCAGTACACTACAGACAAGTACACTACAGGCAAGTACACTACAGGCAAGTACACTGCAGGCCAGTACACTACAGACAAGTACACTACAGGCCAGTACACTACAGACAAGTACACTACAGACAAGTACACTACAGGCAAGTACACTGCAGACCAGTACACTACAGACAAGTACACTACAGGCCAGTACACTACAGACAAGTACACTACAGACAAGTACACTACAGGCAAGTACACTGCAGGCAAGTACACTACAGACAAGTACACTACAGACAAGTACACTACAGGCCAGTACACTACAGACAAGTACACTACAGGCCAGTACACTACAGGCAAGTACACTACAGGCCAGTACACTACAGACAAGTACACTACAGGCAAGTACACTACAGGCAAGTACACTACAGACAAGTACACTACAGACAAGTACACTACAGGCAAGTACACTACAGGCAAGTACACTACAGCAAGTACACTACAGGCAAGTACACTACAGGCAAGTACACTACAGACAAGTACACTACAGGCAAGTACACTACAGACAAGTACACTACAGACAAGTACACTACAGGCAAGTACACTACAGGCAGTACACTACAGGCAAGTACACTACAGACAAGTACACTACAGGCAAGTACACTACAGGCCAGTACACTACAGGCAAGTACACTACAGACAAGTACACTACAGGCAAGTACACTACAGACAAGTACACTACAGGCAAGTACACTACAGACAAGTACACTACAGACAAGTACACTACAGGCAAGTACACTACAGGCAAGTACACTACAGACAAGTACACTACAGGCCAGTACACTACAGACAAGTACACTACAGACAAGTACACTACAGGCAAGTACACTGCAGGCCAGTACACTACAGACAAGTACACTACAGGCAAGTACACTACAGGCAAGTACACTACAGGCAAGTACACTACAGGCAAGTACACTACAGGCAAGTACACTACAGGCAAGTACACTACAGGCAAGTACACTACAGGCAAGTACACTACAGGCAAGTACACTACAGGCAAGTACACTACAGGCAAGTACACTACAGGCAAGTACACTACAGGCAAGTACACTACAGGCAAGTACACTGCAGGCAAGTACACTACAGGCAAGTACACTACAGGCAAGTACAGAGGCAAGTACACTACAGGCAAGTACACTACAGGCAAGTACACTACAGGCAAGTACACTACAGGCAGTACACTACAGGCAAGTACACTACAGACAAGTACACTACAGGCAAGTACACTACAGACAAGTACACTACAGACAAGTACACTACAGGCAAGTACACTACAGACAAGTACACT